>QFEZ01001012.1:0-10284 GCA_003316425.1 Russula lepida | reverse complement strand
CACCTAATGCCATTTTAGCCTTTGACTTTTATGTTTTATTGGAAACATTTATTAATATCACTATAGAAAGGAGTTTTAAACCTAGATAGAGCCTATAATTCCCTACTTATTATTAATGTATATTGGCAATCTGGTTAATAAGATTATATTCTTGCTTTTTTAAAAGTTATAAGTCATTTAAATGACTGCACCTTGTTAAAAAGACCCAATAATATCAAAAGTGTATAATTAATAAAGGGAAAAAAGATCTTTGAATACATTTTAGCAGCATTATTGGCACTGCCCTGCTTATATTAGCAGATATTATTAATTACAAACCCATTTTAGCCATTTCCCAAACTTGGAACACACTTTAAAAGGGTTAAATGGTATAATAATAAGTAATAAATATTAAAAGTGCTATAAGTAAGAAAGGAGTGGTTATTTTTGCTTACTTACACTTGTTCTGGACTCATTATATATTATATTACCTCTATGCAAAGTTTTAGCTTATTAGGATAAGTATTTGTGTCTCTATTTTAGAAATACTATAGAATTTTGCAAAAATAAGGTAGGGTCAAAAAACTGTCCCAATGATAAGGTGTTTTATTTTACCTGCCATTACATCAATTCTTATCTAAATCACATGATCTTGGGCTTATTTGAAATCCAAGATGATGTAATATTACATATATTATTTTCAGAGCATTATGTAATGAATTGGATGTATGGCAGGTCAATCATTTTAAAATAGCCAAATATTGGGATGGTTTTTTGAGCCACTATAGATAACAAGAAAGTCTGAAGACACTGGATTGCTCTGTACTATATGAACCAAGTTGAGCTTGGTCTACAAGGTGACCACTTGTGGTCATATAAATAGTCCTAAAGTGATAAATGACATTATGGCCCAAGTATATACTTGGTAAGTGATAATATCATAGTTCAGCCACATCAGTAAGCAGTGGAACAGAAATATGTCATAGATAATGTCATGGTCTGGTCAAGTTGTCACATGATGTCATCATTTATCATATACTGAAGACAGAACAGTCATTTAGAGAAAAGAGAAGAGAACCAAGGGAAATTTGGGGTCTAGTTGTGACATTTAGCCCAAGTTAATATTTTTTTCAAAAAGCATTGTAATCAATTTAGAAAAAATTATAAAATTGTAAAAATATTTATATAGATAAATCACTCTAAAGCTAGAAGGTTAAATAAGACTAGTTTTCAATTTGAGCAACTATTAATAAGTCATTTAATTAACTTGAAAATAGCTTTAAGCTAAGCTAATTTTCAAGTCAATTAAATAACTTATTAATGGTTACTTGGATCAAAAAATTATTTTAATAACCTTTTAGCTTTTAAAGTGATCTATTTATATAAATATTTACATGATTTTACAAAATATTTCAAATTATGTATAACACTTTTGAAAACTTTTGGCCTAAATAGTAAGTTAAGCTATAATAACAGTATAATAAGGGCAAACTATGTGTAATTTACTATACTGTTTTTATTAGAACTTTGAGAGGTTTAGACTATAACCATATATTATGGTCTAATATTTGCTTTATAGTGCTAATAGGTGCTATTTGCACTAATCTAAGTGTAATACTAGCAATTTCCCAGGGGTAGCCTTTAACCTAGAGATTTTTTAGGCATAGCTTAGTGATGACCCCCCTGACCCCTCTATTACCCTACCCCTAAACCCCTGGGGTTACCCCTATCCTTGCTATAACCTAATAGTAATCTTCACTTTCTCCTCAAACTTTCCTTTGATGAATATTGTTCTAGGTACTCTACTATAAACAAATGGCACCTCATGGTCAATGGTCTAGTTGTTTGCCTACTAGCACCTGAGAAATCAAAGGTTCTTAGTCTTCTCAGAAACTTGAATGCAGTGTCTTCTCTGTGCTCTAGTCTGGTCACCAACAATCATGAGTTAGCTTTATCTATAGCAAGCATCAGCCAGAAAAGATGTCTCAAAAAAAGGCTTGTCATCTTGCCAATGAGTTATCACATTCACATTCCCTTGTATCCATGGACAATTCTCAACTCAGACAGCTTGACTGGACACTTTTGGAGAACATCCACATGTTCATTTAAGCTATCCTAGATGCCTTGGCCCAAATAGTATTGAGAGCTTTCAAAGCCAAAAAAGGATTTGCTGCCCAGAACTAATGGCTGTCCCATGGCAAGGCTGACCTCTTTTCTATTCCCATAAACATGGGTGGACATTGCATTATGCCAGGCACAGTATAGACAATACACCAGACTTTGCTAAGGCAGGTGCCACTAGAAACCAGCATGGTTTATGTAAGCTGATTCTCCCATTTTATGTTTTTCTTTCTCTTTCTCTACATCTCAAAAAGGGCCACATCTGGTGTTTAAAATTGGTGGATATAATGCTTCTCTATGATGTTTAGAAAGCAGAATTTAAAAAAATTTAGTATTGATGGAAAAGAAGCTGAAATACATATTATTACACCAAATGTGTTTTTTTTATAGTAGGACTTGAATGAAAAGGTTTTATGTTTTTTGTCATGCAATTTTGAGGCTTACATAATCTGCTTATTTAACTATACAAGGTAATTGCATGTGATTTTTAGCGGTGTTCACAATATTCCATAATGCCATGAAGAAAGTGCTTTGCAAGAGTTAGGACCCAAAACATATAGATTGGCAGACAAAAGCATATTTAGAGAAATCAAGATAAGATTGAAAGTGAGTCCATTTAATATTACCACAGAAATGACTCAGCAATTGCAGCCCAAACAGATCCATTGAGCATGGAAAGCACCTCTCTTACTCTCAACTCACCAATAGAATGTATCCTTGACCTAAAGTTAATGGATTTCTGTTCATGTCTCCATATCACACCTGTTGTCAGGGAGTTTCATAATAAGGATGATAGTGAAGCTAATCATATTGTCTCCTCCTCTGACATTGAAGACAAAGCTGAACTCAAAAAATTCACATGCATACTCCAGAAGGCACAAATTGTGGCATTGAAGAAGGAAAACAGAAAAAAGAGAGGAATTTATACAAAGAAGTCCAAGAATACTCTGAGGCATTGCAAGAATGTTCACATCAAGTTGGCATTGAAGGGTTTCCTTTCTATGGATGAATTCATAAGAATCAAAGGAGTTCTGGTAAAAGGTGATAAACTCACAATGGAATTTAATATAGGTGACAAAAAAATTAGCTTGGACAAAGGCAATATTATTGAGAATGTCCAAGATTTATCAGAGGCTTCCTCTGATAAAGTGATAGCACTGGACCATGATCCCTATGCTAACAGCAATGTCAATAGTGTGCCTAAGGAGGAATCTAAAGGCAGCTTACCTGACACCCTACACAGTCTCCAGTGCCATCTCACACACCACATCCACATGGAATCTGAGGAGAGCAGTGGTGACAGCAATGGCACAAGAAGTCATCTTGAAGATTTTCAATGCAAGGCCATCCTGGCACTTGAAAGGTCCTAAGGCATCCCTGAATCCACATTACAGCTCCTGTGTAATCATTCCAAGCTTCAGGAGGCAAGTGCAAGACTTACCAAGGAGATAAAGAAAGGCATGTTTGATGTGATTGTCTGAGCACACATGACAGTGATGATAGGGCTCCTGAATGTCTATACAGACAAGAACCTAAAATATACTTAAAGGAGAGCATCAGAAGTCATTGCAAAGGTGCAGAGATGTGGAGCAAATCAAGCATGACATATCCATGAGTAGGCCATAGATTTCTTGAGGTGAAAGGACCTTCCTCTCCACCAATTGAACTGAAGATGAGGGATGATCCTCAATGATGAGGATGTTACAGATAAAATCAGGACACAGATGATGGAGAATTCAAAGGCAAGCTTTTTGAAGGCTGAAAATGTCATCAAAATTGTTGCCAGTCCAAAGATGCAAGGAATCTTCACACAGAAAATGATCAAGAAGACATCCATCTCTATCAGAATGGCACTTCATTGGCTAGAACAGCTGGGGTGGTCATATGAAAAACTAAAGAATGGGATGTATGTTGATGGGCATGAAAGGTTGGATGTAGTGGGATACCAGCCATCTTTTGTGGAGTGTTGGATGGGGCACGAACAACGTTTCCATTGATGGGACCACAATGGGATAGAACTCCCACACTCTAACAGATTCCTCATCCTAGGCACAATTGGATGATTCCACCTTATCTTGGTCACACATGATGAGTCTATATTTTTCCAGAACAATCAGCACAACACAAAATGGAGCCACAAAGCCAACAAGTCAAACCTGAAGGCCAAGGGTAATGGCCAGACCCTGATAGTATCAGATTTTCTAACACTAGATTGGAGACAACTGCACAATAGCAAGGAGTGAGTTCCCCTCTTATCTCTTATCAATCCAAGCCATCTCACACTTTCACATCCATCAGAGAAGCCCAGGTAATCTTTAAGCCTGGCAAAAATTGAGATGGATACTTCAATGCTAACATTCTGCTTACACAAGTTGATAAGACCATCAATATTTTTGAAGGTCTTACTAGGTGTGAGGCCCAGGGCCTCTTTCTATTTGACAACATGCCCAGCCACCAAAAGCATGCACTGGATGCCATATCAGCACAAAAGATGGTTAAAGGTACCCCATCCATTCATATTCTGGCTGGCTGGCTGGCTGGCTGGCTAGCTAACTGACTGACTTCTCTCCTAGGACCAAAAGAAGGGTAGATGCTCTACCCTAACACATATGCACAGTGGTATGACCCTAAATGGCAAATCCCAAGCATTTTATTTTCCTGAAAACCATCCCCCTATGCCTGGCTGGTTCAAGGGCATGGAAATCATCGTTTGGGAGTGTGGTCTGTGGCCCAAGGAATGTACCAATCTTCTTGCCCAGTGCCTGGGTTTTCATTGCCCTTCTGGCTGTACTGATTGCTATTGCCAGCACATTCTCTTTTTTCAGCCCAATTTTGTTTCTCAAAAGTCCCAGCTTAAAAAGCTGGTCAAGTCATATGATGCCATCTATGCAACTTCTACCCAAAGTATCACTGTGAACTCAATTTCATTGAATAGTATTGGAGAGTGGCAAAACTGCATTTCCATATGGCAGAGCATGTGGCAACAATCAATGATATGGAGAGAACAGTCATTCAATGCCTTGATAATGTCCCTCTCCTTCACATTTAGTGGTGAGTTCTCTGCATTTTGTTTTCTAATTTGTATTTGCCTTATTGTTTGTCTAGTTACACAAACTGGTCTGTGTGCCTCATATTAGCATATCACACCAGTCTTTCTGGATTACAAGCCATATGGGCAAATAAAAAGTATCATAGCCATTATACTTTACCCCCTGAGATCATTGCAGAAATTAAGTGTAGTGTTGTATCTGATGTATTATAGTGTTTTACATCACAACATGTACTATATATAAGTATCTACAATCATTCTGCTGAGCATTATGACAATCAACCAGGAATTTCATTACATTTCTGTGCCAATAAAATTAGTCACCAATGTTTGACTGAGGCTCATGAGCAACTTTTGGCCAAAGCAAGTTGTTGACAGAGATTTGCATTGCTTATATAAGTCAAACCCTAACCATTGATTAGCTTACATAAACCATGCTGGTTCCTAGTGATGCCTGCCTTAGACTTTTACCATCCAGCTGATAAGATGCTATAGGCTCTGGCATTACATAAGGATTTCAGCCTTGAAGCTACCACCCAAGAATGGTGTGGCAGCAAATATTGGCAGCAAACTCACAAAAACCTTAAATTACATGTGGAATGGGACACTCATGAGCCCAAGAGACAATGCATGTAGGGCCCTTGATATGAATGCACAGTATAGCTACTGGATTAGTGCCTATGACTAACTGCTGAAACAGATATATGGCAGCAGAAAGGTAGGGGCGCACACCATATCCATACCTTACAGACTGGACAGGTCCATACTATAGGTGCCATACCCATGCTGTTCCAAGCTCATTTCAACCTCCTGGACAGATGGTGGACAGGATGGTTTAGCCCTGTCCAAGACCATCATTGTACATCCATTATGGCTATATAGATAGTTGGATGGGTATCTTTGAACTTCCATTATGACTTCAGCCTCAAATCTAGTGAATAGCACAGGCCGCCCTGGGGTTTTTTTGCCCAACCCATACCCATACCCGCAAATGCCCATGCCCATGCCTACAGGTGCAGGTTTGGACAGGTTTGGCCATGGGTCCCATGCGGGCTCACGGGGCAATGGGTTCCCATGGGTTTCTAACCTTCTGTGAGTTTTAGAGAATGCAACAATGCACTATGGACAGGAAGACTGATAATGTGCAAGACAATAGTTACAAGTGAATCAGAAAATGATGACACTAGCTGCTATGACAAGTCGACAACACAAGTCCGACAATTCTAGTTATTCAACTCCCAAGTTCCACCCACCATGCAGAGTCACCATATTCACCAATCACATGATGTCGTCCCAACCAGCTATGAGTTCAGCTTCCTCACCAATGACATCTGGGAGTAGGGCAGTGGCCTTGATGTCGGCGTCTTTCATGAGGCCACACTAGACCCAATTACCAAGACACAGCAGCGCACGTGTTGATTCAGATGAAAGGTGGTTGTGAACATATGGTAAAAGAAGGCGGCCTTGACTGAAGACACGCTTGACATCGACGGAGGAACCTACATATTTGTATAATTAGTATATTACTATAACAAGAAAAGCATTAATGATCAAACTTACATGGTACAGTATGATAATCAAGGGCCATTTGATGTAAACGAGGGAACACATGTTTGTGTTCATACCACCATTTGAGGATGTCTTCGTTCTTGATGTCTTCGGGCATAGTATTGAGGTAGCGACTGAGCTCATCGATCATGTCTGCTGAAGGGGCACGGAATACTGGTAAATTGTCAAATATATTCTTCATCATAGAGTCAGTTGGTTTGTCTGCCAATGCAGAGGCAGCGACAAAGTCGTCTCAAAAACGATAAGAGTGATTGAACTCGTCCCAAATGATCTTTTTTGCAGTGGCAATCCACTCGGCCGTCCAGCCCATGCGCTGGAAATAATACAACTTGTGGCGAGGATGTAACACTGATTTCCATAATTGAGTCAGCAACTGGCAATGAGATGTGAACATATACATACCCATTGCAATGCAATACAGCTCTGAGTGATCTGTATGGTCATAATAATGATTCAGGGTTTTCTTACCCATTGCAACTGCTGCCCTGATTGCAGGGTCGTATTTGGGACTGATGGCTGCCAACGTGAGATGCTCGTCCAGATGGTCCATCACAGGGATGACTGAGGCGACATTGGGTGTGCCGCCATGTGAGAAGAACAGTGTGGCATCTTTAAAAATCTAACAAGGCATCATTGAAGGCAACAGTGAGCAAATAAGACAATAAAATGACACACCTTGAGGAGGTCTTGCAATTGCCAGACCACTTCCCATTTGTGTGCCTCAATTTCATACTCGTGAAGCTTCATCTCATGGATGTTGGTGATCTTGTTGATCACTCATTTGTACCTGTAGGCGAAGTCAAGCATGTCATAAGTTGCATTCCAGTGAGTGTGGACATCACAGGGCATCACCCATGCGTTGAGGGAAAGGGTCTCAAGTATCCGGTACCACTGAGGAAGGGCAATAGTGCTAGAGTTTTTTTATTGCAAAGGTGAGTTTGCGAATCTGAGTTGATTGCTTAGCAAATACTGTACAGTTCATGTATGCGCTCACTCACCTTTGTCAACAAAAAATGGATGGGCTGGACACTCTCTTCTAAGTCGTCAATCTCATCTTCTGTCATGTTGAGCCACTCATCAATCCACCCCTCCTCATTGTCATGAGGGGGGCCTTCATCTTTATCGTCTTTCTCTGCACCATCTGCTTGTGTCACCAGCTCCTCCGTTTTGATGTCCCCAGCTAACTTCATCAACTCATAAGCTTGCTCATCTGTTGTATCATGCTTATCTTTCTGTTTGCAGGGTACATCAAACTGGTGCATGATGCTCTTCACCACCAGATTGAGGATGTGCATGAAACACTGTGCACAATTGGCCGCCCCAGGGAGCTCTAGGAGTTGTCCCACTAGTTCGTCGATCATCTTGTCATTATTGGTGGCATTGTCGCATGTTATGGACATAATCTGCAAAGGGATCAGCAGGTATGCTTTATCCTATTCTTTTCACTGCACCTTGTCACTGATCCCAAACTCATTTACAACCTTCACGAGTGCTGCTGCAAGGTTGACCCCAGAATGTGACCGTGCACACTCCATGATGTCCAACAGGAGGCTTTTAGCAACACCTCTCGTCTCAAAGTGTATGGTCAGGGCAATATATGCTCAACTATTGGAAGAGGTCCACGCATCTGTCGCAATGTTCAAAGCACCATCATGGTCCTGCGCCTCATGGGTTAGGGTTGATTCGGTGAGAGAAGGTAAGTTCACCTAATCACCTTCAACATTGCTGCCAACCTGCAATGTATACTTACGAATATGTACTTCACGTCTTGAGCAATAGTGTATTGTGATGGCATTTGATATTCAGGTCGCCCAGTCTTCATCAACATGTGGAAGCCACAGTCATTCACAATTGCAAATGGTTGCTTGCTCTCTGCAACCCATTTAACAATTTCAATCCTAGACTCGTCGCTCATCAGTGGGGAATCCCTATTATTTCTTTCCAAGGTATGTAACCACGGTACCTTGTTTCGGTGTAGGTATGCTGATGATGTGAATAAGAAAGCTTTTCTTTACCGATGCACTCAAAGGCATCTGTGATGCTCCCATTTCTCTTCAAACCCGACTTGGTCAAAACGGTGCATGCTGCATCCAAGTCCCTGGTATTGTCTGCAGCACTGACTGCTTTTTCACCCCAGCACATCTTTGCATGCTGATGCAAACCACTTGTTGACCTTGCATCGCCAGTATCCAAGAAGCGCCGCACATCACGACCATGCTTTCCCTTGCAGTGGGAGGCTGTGCATTCAAAGACATGGACCTGATGGTTGGATATGTATTTGATATGAGGAGTGTGTTTGAAGAACACATAGATTGGAGATATCCAATCTTTCACAAGGCAATCTGGGCAGGGCAGGTGAGTAGTATACTATAATGAAGGGATGTTTGTGTACTGAGCTCGGCTTGCTCACTTTCAGCCAGTTCTTCTGGGATGACACTGGGTTCATCGGAAGCGTTTGAGGTGGAGTCATCACTATCGATTTCATACACAACATTGGTGTCATGTTCGTCAGCACTGTCGAGAGGAGTAGTGGCATGGGATGTCATATGGTGAAATGTATCGTCGGTTTCGTCTTCAAATGTCATCGTTGAGGGTTCAGTTGGTCTTAGCCTCTTGGCCTTCACCACTGCAGCCTCCTTAGCTTTCTCTGTCAGTATATGTTTGCGACGGCCAGTAATGAGCTCAGTAGGAGGCAGGGTATCTTGTGGCATAGTAGAAGAGTCGGCAAAATCACACAGGATGAAGGGACCAAAAGTGTGTATTAAATAGCTACGAGTACAAGTACAGCATTGACTATGAATTTACAAAAAAGAACGGCATACTGAATTGATTCTCAATACTTGAACTTGAAACATGGCAACAGGGAGTCCAGAGTTGTTGAACTTGGAGCATGTCCAGAGTTATCGAGCTTGAAACTTGAAACTTGACAGCACCATGGCCACTGCCAGCATGGGGACTCCAGAGTTGGCAATGTCCAAACTTTGAAGCAGGTTGTCAGAGGTTGATCTTGCAAGGAAATCGAAGTACATGGCGGTGGTGGTGGAGGTTAGAAGAGAAAACCTGTGCCAACCTGTGCCAACCCAACCTGTGGGTGAGGGTTTCTGACGGGTGAGAATTTCCATCCCGCACCCATACCCAGACCACTCATACCCATGACCCATGCAGGTTACATAACCCATGAATTTCCCTACTCAAATCTTGAAACCTTTTGATCTAATCATTGCCACTGTCATTGCCCAGAGTGGCTCACTTCAAGAAATCAACACCCACATCAACTTTTCTTTCCCATGAATCCAACTACAAGTTCAAGATTGTTCTCATGGACTGCAATGCCTATTAACCTCAAAGTATGGCCACCATCCCCACTTTTACTGGGGATGGTGGTCCTATTTTGAGCTTGACAGGCAAGCAATGCATGGAGTATGCCTTCTTTTTGGGGCACAATTCTACTGTGATTCACCAACTGAATGGCCGCAGAAGCCTCTTTGGGGGTATGATTCTACTGGTAATATGATTTGCCAACTGAAAAGCCACAAAAGCATAAGAATGCCAGAACAAAGCATGGC
>QFEZ01000996.1:0-11512 GCA_003316425.1 Russula lepida | reverse complement strand
ACTTGTCCCACTCCCCTTTTTTGACCTACTTTTTTCTAGTTTTTGCACAGGGTTGGTGTGTTGGGGCACTTGCCTCACTCCTACCCTTTTTTCCCAAGATGAGGGCTGGTGTGTTAGGCCACTCGTCTTGCTCCCACCCTTATCTATTGGGCTGCTGGTGGGGAAGGGGGTTGGTTTGTCAGGGCACTCACCCTGCTTCTACCCCTTTTCTCCAAGGTAAGGGCTGGTGTGTCAGGGTGCTCATCCTGCTACCACTCTTATCCTTTCTGCAGGGATGGGGTTGGTGTGTCAGGGCACTCATCCTGCTTCCACCCCAGCCCTTGCTATTGGGCTGTTGGCGCAGGGATGGGGGCTGGTGTGTTGGGGCACTGGCCCCGCTCCTGCCCCTTTTTCTGAGGTGAGGGCCGGTGTGTCAGGGTGCTCGTCCCACTCCTGCCTGCATCTTCTATATTGGGCTGTTGGTGCATGGGGGCTGGTGTGTTGGGGCACTTGCCTCACTCCCACCCCTTTTTCCAAGGTGAGGGCCAGTGTGTCGGGGCACTCGCCCCACTCCCACCCACATCTTCTATATTGGGCCATTGGTGCAGGGATGGGGTTGGTTCATCGGGGCACTTGCCTCGCTTCCCCCCTTTTTCTCTAGGGCGAGGGCCGGTTTGTTGAGGTACTTGCCCCGCTCCTGCCTTTGCTTTGCTTGCTTACCCCCTTGCTTCGGCAGCAGGCTTGGTGAGGGCAGGCATCCCAGGGTGCTCATCCTGCTTGTGCCCCCACTGCTCTATTTTAGCTTGAAGTGCTTAATGCTTTAGAGCTCATGCAGAGAAGTAAGTCCCTTCGCCTTTCACATTCACCGGCACACTACCACTTTCAGCAGGCTGTGGTTACCAAAATTAACTCCCATTTGGAATGCTGGTGGCATCTGAGCCAAAGATAAGTTTGCAACCTTTTGCCTTTAGCATTTGCTGATGTCTTCCACTTTTAGCAGGCTACATGTGCTCCTCTCAGTTTTTGGCTGCTTTCTTTTCCTATTTTAGTACCATGCTGTGCCTTCATTTGCCTGGGATCTTGGTGGGAGAGGGCCCACTCTCGCCAAGATGCCCAGGACCCTTTTTTCCCTGTTTTTTTTGGGATGGTTGAGCAAGTATTAAGTAATGTAGTGGAAGGAAGGGCAGAATTTTGGTCATGTGAGCACAGGAGGGGGGCACAGCGTTTTTTTTGGTCATGTGACCACCTGTATGATGTAATCGATATTTTTTGGGTGAACGCTCGCACAAAATATTGGTCACATGACCACATGCATGATATAATCACTCTTCGGGCTATGAGCGCACAAAAGGCACTGAATCCACTGCTCATTGAGAGGCTAAAAGCAATTCATGCGCCACTGTAGGCTATAAAGTAGTAGCTGCTGCCAAGGTGATTTATTGCTCCAAACAAGCTCACCAGCCACTGGGTGGTAAAGCTATGGATGCTCACAAGTTAGGAGTCAAGATGAGATTGCATTTGGGGCCCACATTTCAAGCCTTTTACCTACGGGTGCAAGCATGCTATGAGGTCACAGATGAAATCATAGGGCAGATGCCAAACAGGATCACTACAAAACAGCATTTGTACTCTAATTGTACAGTAATAATGATATAAACCTATTGATGCAATTACGGCCGTGTGAAGGTTTTTGAGGCCAGAAAATGGTCGAAGATTTGCAAGGCCGAGGTTACGAAGTTGGAAATGGAGAAGGCAAGACGACTAAGGCGATGCGGGCACACAGGGGAGGAAAGAATAGATGGAAGTCAATGATAATTCGAGGCTAAATGGGCACACTTAAACACATGAGAATGCTATAGGGGTTTTGTATTTTACAAGAGTAAAGGAATATTAGAAGTGCCAAGTCCTTTGGGGCCAAGAACAGCAAGCAAATAAAAGAGTAAATGTATGACGCTTTTTTGAGATAATTTGGAGTCAGGAAATAAGGTGCAAGCCTGACTGGGATGCTTGTATGCATGGTGGTTGTTGGGTTTCAAGCAATTGCAGTACAGAATGAAAGAGCCTTGAAATGGGGATTTAGAGAATGGGGAGGAGAGAGAATGCACCAAGGTAAAAGGGGGCATCATGGCATGGAGTCTTTGGTGCCATGCATCATTCCATTTTCTGAGCTCCAGCACTCCCCCTCAAATCCATCACCCATTGCGCACACCCTTTAGGTGTCGCACTTCCTTGAGACAAGATCAGATAATATAGTACACTTACATGTCAAACATGAGGCCATGCAATCAGTCAGCAGCCATTGCTAGCAGTCAGTGGCCATGCCCCCAAAGGGCTTTTGCTCCATCAGAAGGGGGCATTGGTTGAGCAATAGGTCTATGTGAGAAAGGATAGATGTGCCAAACCCGAGCAGCACACATCTGTGTGCCTGCAGCCCACTCCTGAGCTTGCCGTGGCATGCTGCTATTCCACAATTGCATAGCATGTGGTGCTAATGCATTGCGTAACAGTGACAGGGCGTAGCTGGGGTTGGTGGCACCTAGGCTCATCTTCCTGCGCCAATGCTTCTCATGCCCTGCAAAGCAATGCATGGGCATGTTTCTAGTGATCATAGTCAATGCCAACCAAAAAACTGAACATGGCAAAGAAGAATGCATTGCTCTAGCCAACAGGGGTGTGCAGGAAGAGAGATGCACCGCATTCAGCCACGTGCTGCTCCTAAGCTGACACACTGGCATTGCGCCACATCTGGATAATCATTTGCTGCCACTGCTATGGCTGATTTATTGTGCCACAATGTGTTTGTTAACCATGCCTGCACTTTGTTTTGCTGCCTTGTCTCATTTTTCTCTAAGGAACTCAGCCCATTGCTGCTTCAAGAGCAGCTTGTATTGCAGGGTGCAGGGTGGCAGCATGCAACCTTTCTGCCCCTGAGCAGCTCAGCGGTCCGGATTTTCCTGACGTGGTCAATTACCTAAGCTCAAGTGACTTTGAGGGAATTTTGCAAATGGCGAAGCATGGCGGCAGCATGCCACAGCATTGTCCTGGTCTGGTTTGGTCCAGTTTGGTCTCACTTAGTATGGTTTTGGTAGTTCCCCAGTCAGTTTACCATTGGTTTGGCTCAAGGAACCGGCTATATGACTCGGTTTCATGGTTCAAACGGTTTGGAGTCACAGTTTGCAGGTTAAAAAAGGAAATAGGCCCTCCTATATCCCATCCTACCAAGATGTGCTCTTAGAGCTGGCCCCTCATGTCTCTCGTCACCTCATCCTCAATTCATCCCTTCACCAATGACATTCAAGCCAATTGCCTTCAAGTCGGAGTTGGTGGAAGTGGTGATGAAACCTGGAGACATGGAGACAAGTGAGGGTTTGGTAGCTTTGATTGAGGATATGGCCAGCATATGTGTAGCTTGTGAATAAATCCCAGCTGTGTGGATCCTGCTTTCCAACAACCAAGAGCAGAAGCAATCAAGTCAGTGGCCATCAGTACTGCTTGTTAGGTGCTTAGGTGGTCGGCATTGTCACCAACAGTGATGCTATGGTTGTCAACTTCAATTGTGCCATGTATCATCCGCACGTCGCTCAATTCTTGACTGCAGACTAAAATATTTTTTGCTACTTATTAGGGTACATAGTGATCATGCACATACACATTTCTATCTTCATTTATGCATAGTACGGGGGTAAGCGTTCACACGTTTTGACCTGTATGTACATCAGCCTTGTACAGCACTTACTTACCAATGTATCATCCACACGTCACTCAATTCTTGACCGCAGACTAAAATCTCTTTTGATACTAATTAGAATACATAGTTACCATGCATATACACATTTTTGTCTCCATTGATGCGTAGTACAGGGGTAAGCATTCACACTTTTGTTGGAAAGGCAATTTGTGATGGTGTTATCAAGGGTTGTATTGTGCATGAGAAGGGGAAGGGCTGGATGAGATGTGGTGGGCAGAAGACTGGGTATGGGCCTAAAGTTAGCAAGATGTTTTTGCATCAAATTGGATACTGCTTGGAATTGCACAACCATGCCACCAAAGTCGATGAGGGAGAGGGAGAGCAGTCTGCCAGTATTGCTTTGTTGAAGACAGTTGAAGCACTCCGAGTCCCTTAATGTATGAAGGATAATGACTTATATTGAAGTTCAGGCAACTGGGATTCTGGGAAGAGTGTTTGCGTGCAGTTTGTGGTTGGTTTGGTTGGTTCTGCCAGTGACTTTCGAGTCCTGCTTAGCTAATCGATGTGTGCAATGAGCGGCTAAATCACATCGATGCGTCAGGCTATTCTGGGCCATTTGACCGTCAAGTATGAAATTAGCTAAGTGATGTGCATTGCTCAGGTTTGCATTGGGTTTGAAGACGAACGATGAATGGTCCCTAGAACATGAGACTTTGTTAAAACAAAGACCTAAAGTCCCCTGTGTCAAGATACAATTGCTTTATAGTAAGCTCCATGCCTTGAAAGCTGGGGAAGATGCGCAATGTCCAAGCCAGTCCAATCAGTGCAGAAGTTTCCAAAAGCGTAACCAAACCAATGGCTTGTGGTTCCGAGCCTCACAAACCAATAAACCAATGTCCCGGTTTGGTTTATGGGACCGTTGTTATGGTTTCACTCAAGTCACGGTTTCAGACTGAACCAGAGCAACACTAGCGTGCTGCAGGGGGGGCAGCGGTGGCTGAAGGCAGAGCGGCAGGTGCTGCAGGCATTTCACAATATGATCCAATTCAGTTGCTCTTGACCAACCAATCAGATTGCAGTATTTCTGAATTGGTTTATATCACAAAATACCTGTAGCAAGAGGCTCCAGTGCTGCAGAGATTTTGCTGCTGTGCTCCCACCCCATGAATCCCCACTGTGGGAATCTTGGGCCTGAATGGGCCAATTGGCCAAGCTACCTGCCAAGCATGAGAAACTTGAGAAACTTAAAGTGTGGGAACTATAAGGCTGCCGGGCACCACAGTGGCATGGCTAAGGGAAAATTTTTCACTGCCTTTTGCAAATACTGTGCTGCTGGCACCATGGACACAGAATCTCTCCTGCACACCTCTGTTGCCGAGGTGCTTAAAGACTTTGTAAAAGCCCCCATTATATTGGAAGGTAAAATTTCTGCCGAGAAGCTCCAAAAGCCAAGGTAAGACCCTCTCCTCTCTGTCCTTGAAATATGCCACATGCTATTTTCTTTTCACAATTTTCACCTGTGATATTTTCAGGATGAGAGCTCAAAGCCGCCTGAGTACTCCACCTGAAATAGATGTGGAGAGAGCGGAAGGCGTAATGGCACCATTGCTTGGCAATGAAATCAAACACTGCACTGCTGTTATTGCCATGGCCTATTTCGACCCATGTGGGCTAAATTAGGATTGGAATTGGAAATTATTCTGATTGGTTGGCCTCTAGACTTGGTTGAATGGGATTATGAGAGGTTTGTTCAGTCAAAGATAAAGCAGGTTTTGGAGAAATTTTTTACCAAAGCGACCATCAGTGAACTTGAAAGCCCAGCTATAGTTATTGACAAGCATGGGAAGATTTTGATGTGATATCTCCCTGGCCTCTTACTCCCTTCCCAAGTAGTGCACTTTATTGTTCTCATCTAGAATCCCTGGCTCCTGCTAACTTTATGGTTAGGCAGAGTTGAACAGGGTCACTAAGTGCCTCAAGCGAACCCTGTGTGATTTGGCTGATGAGGCCAGGCGTCAAAAGGAAAAAACGACAACAAAGGCAGCTGGCAGATGGATAATTTCACTTGTGATGGTGAAACAGCAATTTTTGGTGCAGGAGTGCTATTGCTATCTATTGGGAAATTCGCACAAGGGCGCGAAGTATGTATGCTCACAGCCTATGGCTAGAAACTCCTACTTATGTTTAAATTAGTGGCTTGTTGATCACATAGTGTCCTTGCCAATGCTTCACTCCAAAGTTGTTCAAGAATGGCTTCAGTCAATTGAGCCTGTTGAGCAGCTACTAAATGCAGTTCTGTCAATTGTGCATCCACAAATGTGGTCAGCAAACAGCAATGCCACTCTTTCCCTGCTTGAGAATCTGGATAACCCTCCGCCAACTTGGCCAACAGTATACCCTACTATGGATCTTATTGCCAATTGAAAAATGGGTTGGCATTTTGATCGGGGTGGGGCAGTAACTTTTTATGACCATTTAATTAGCTTTGGTCAAAATCATGGTGCCAAACTTGTGCTTCATGATCTTGATGCAAACTTGGCATACCAACCTGGAACAAGTGTCCTTTTTTCAGGCACAGCTTTGGCTCACTCAGTTTCAAAGCCACCAGGGCAGAAGAACCTGCCAGAGGGGTTGGCAGGGGGGGAGAACCCGCAGGAGGAGAACCTGCCAGAGAGGTTGGCAGGGGGGAAGAACCTGCCAGAGGAGAACCCACCAGAGAGGTTGGCAATTGCTCATTATGCAAAGGATAGCATACAGGATAGAGTAGGGGTGATGAGGCCCTTGTTACCAACTCAATTGGGTTGGTGGAATGGCTATGCAGCAGCTAGGAAATCTTAGGGAATGTGTAGCTATATATTGCTGCACTAGGCTTTCAATTTGAAAAAAAGGTTCTGCTAGCATTCAGCAAACTCCACCTGCCATTGCTGGGATTGCAGCAGAGATGAGGGCCAATGGTAATCCTGCACACTTTTGCACATTTCAATACTCTGTAGATATAATTACCCTAAGCCACTGCATATGTATGTAAAATATCTAAGGCTGCGGATGTGTGCAGCACTGTTAAAAATGCAAAAGAGAGCCATAGCATGCTCTGCCAGGTAAAAGCACTGGTGCCAGTCGCACGCACATGTGCATGTTTCAATACTCCGCAAATGTGGTTAAAATATGCTGTTACATGTGTCTGCTAAGTTGCAAAGGCTGCAGAAATGTGCAATTGGCACCAGTGCTTTGGCCTGGTGGAGCTCGTTGTAGCTCTCCTTTGCATTCCTGACAGTGCTGCACATGCCTGCTGCCTTCACAACTTGATGAAAACATGCAACAGCTTATTACAACCGCATCTGTGGAGTATTAGAACATGCACATATGTGTGTGGCCAATACCAGTGCTTGTACCTGGCAGAGCACATTGTGGCTCTCTTTTGCAATTTTTAACAGTGCTGCACAAATCTGTGGCCTTAGATTTTTCATGTACATATGAAGTGGCCCAGGGCAATTATATCTACAGAGTACTGAAATGTGCAAAAGTGTGCAGGATTACTATTGACCCTCATCTCTGTTGCAATCCCAGACAATAGCAGGCTATGGAGTTTGCTGAACGGCCAGCCAAACTTAAAAAAAAAAATTGGCGCATGAACAAGGTTTTCCAAATATGCTGTAACAAAGACCTGTGTTCTCAAACAAATTGCTTGCTCTAAGAGAACTGGGCCCATCGTCCTAGCTTATCTGTTTCAAGAGCTACCTCCACCCATGAGGGCAGTGACATGCATTGATTAGCTAAGCCACACTCTTGCAAAATCATGAAGCGGTTTGGTGGTCCAAATCAGCCTGGCACATCAATTATCTAAGCTCAAGTCTGCTGGGGCACTGGCTGCCTGGTGGCAAAGCAATGAATACCTTGCTGCAGCTTATAGGCTCCCACATGAGTGTGACAACTTGCGAGTGGTGATGGACCATTCGGTGTAAATTTCTCAAAGGAAAATAAAATACAATAAAGTGTGAGTAAGTGCAAGTCCCCCACCAAAAATAAAAACATGTATAGAGCTATTTTATTTTCGTACTTGCACTCGGAAGCATGATGTGACATCCAGTGATGGACCAGTGGCACGATAACTTACATGTTATCTTGATCATGGCATTTGCTGATATCAGCGAACATGCACACTAATTGCACACAGTACAGTACAAATAATACAGGAAAGCTTTGTGCGTGTCTTCATTTGTTATGGAATCAGCCGTTGTGCCTAGCAATCAGTTTATAGTTCTAATCTTGACCAGTGAGGGTAGTGGAAGGCCTTGTACAAGTAGTGAGCACTCTGTGCACAAACTCCTGAAGATAATAGATAATCAATAAATTCAAATTGGCCCATCTCAGGCTGACAACCTCCTGAGCTGATCAAGATGAAAATCTCACGTGCCAAGTCACACTGCTCATGTGTCATAATGCCTTGTCATGAATTGAGCTCCATGGAAATGTTTCTTTATTTTTTTCTCAATTTGGTGTTCGGGAAAAAAAAACCCAAAAAATAAGTGTGAAGCGCTGTCATAGTTAATGCCAATAAGGTCACGCCGATGTTTCTGCTAAGCAGGCTTAGATAACCAATGTGCCTCAGTACTGTCAGGCCACCAACCAAATAAACCTTTTGGGGCTAAACACAGTTGTGGCATGCAGGCATGTGGCTTGGGCGATGCGGGTGTGTGAGAGTTTTGCCTTGATTGGCTTGGGAGCTTATCAGCCTAAGATAGGCCAATTTGAATTTATTGGCTATCTATCTATTCTATAATTGATTGCCTTGCATTCTTGTACATGTGCGCATATGCCTGGGCATTCTCTTTGAGATGGACCCTGATAATTACCAGTGGCATATTGTTCAGGTCACTACTGGTGGGAGTTGTGGGACAATCTCTCCATTGCCTAACATGGACACATGCAGATCTCCATCTCTGTCACACAGAGAGGTTCAAAAATTACAATTAACTCTCACAGAAATATGTTTTGTGCAATGTACAGCTTTTACCCATACTGTGTGCAATATGAGTTTTTGTCCCATGTGCTGTGCGCACTCTGCATATGCACATGTTTGATAATATCAGCAAATGCCACAATCGCTAAATATCTAGATTGCATGTGCCTTTGCATTGCAGCATTGCTGCAGGATATTGCACTGCACTTGTGACAGCAACAACAAAAAATAAATGTGTCTAGACATGTATTTATTTTTTGTGGGGCTTGCAAATTGTTGCAATCTCATTTTTGCTACAGCAGTAATGTCGCAGATTGTTAAATCTGACAATATTTATTTTGGCTAGTATCATGTGCGATTTTTTGTGCCAAGCATGCTCTTATTATTATCACATTCATATTATTAGAAAATGGAATTACCATATATAGAATTACTGTTGATTACATACTTTTCTTAGATCAGGGCTTCAGGCCCCAAGCTATTTCAAACAGATCCACTTTCGGTTTTTTTTTTTGCATTCCACACTCTTTTTGGGCATGCCTTATGCTTCAAGGTGCAGAGTTTCAATTGGCTCTCTTTCAACAATGACTCACACCCCTCGAAATGCCAAGAGAGCAAAAATTTCTGTTTACAAGCCCAAAGTCAAGAATCATAGGGCCAGTTCTAGCTCCATGGTCATTCTTACCCCTACCAAAACCAGAAGAGGCAAGATTATCTATACCGAAAAAGATGCAGCCCCTTATTATGCCCCATCTGATGAAGAAGAAGAATTGCCCAAAAGGAAGGCTTCTAAGACCCCATCCCATCCTAGAACAACTGTTTCTGCTTCATTAGAGGATACATTTCAATGGGAGGCTTTTCACTTGGATGACCAGTCCTATACCTCAAGGGTTACAAAAGTAAGATTAAGATGCAATATATAATCTAAAACTAACAAGAGTAGTCCTAGAATGATTTTCTCACAAAATGGATTCCTTGGAGAACCACCTATCTTTCTATTCTTCTAGATTCTGAAGCCCCAGGACAATTGCAAGACAAATGCACCCTTTGTCTTCAAGCTAAAGGAAATATTCATTGCCTTTCATGCATTGGGCATCATGGATGGTGCCACACCTGTGCCATTAAACCACACCTGTCTCTTCCATTTCATAGACTTCAGAGGTATAATGGTTCATTTTATGAGGCCATATCCCTTCAGGACCTAGGCTTCACTTTAAATCTTGGACACAATGGCGATCTCTGCCCTCTAAATGCTGATCAAAATGAACATAGTGACCAAATAACAATGGTGGACTCAGCTGGAATCTTTATCCACTCAGTAAAATGGTGCAGATGCAATGGGGCCAGTGACCAAGACAAACATCTCCAGCTTCTTTGACATCGTTTTTTCCCCTCAACTATCTTTAAGCCTCAAACAGCCTTTACATTCAATGTTTTGGATGAGTTTCTCATGGATTCCATGGAATGTAAGACCTCAGCATTCAGCTTCTATTCAAAGCTCAGAAGGCTCACCAATAATGCCTTTCCTAATACCCTTCCTGTATGCCTTCAGATTTCATTATCAATAAAAGCTAATATTATTTTTTTCAGGATCGCTATCATGAATTAATGAGAGTATCAAGAATTTGGAGAGATCTCTCTAATTGAAAAAGGGCTGGGTTTGGTCATGATGCTCAGAATGACCCTGGAAAGGGGGAGTTAGCAGTCTTTTGTCCTGCATGTCCTCAGCCAGGTATCAATTTGCCTAAGGACTAGGCTAAGCAATATAATAGGTAAGTGTGCTTTTATACCTCATTAGATTATTTTTAATTGGCTGGCTATGAAACAGTGATGCCATCTCATTGCACTATGTGGTAGATGGAAACTTTACTGCCCAACACATGAAAATGCACAAGCCTGAGAATGATATATCTCTCTCAGATGGGTTAGCTTATATGGTAGCCAATGAGCCCTACCAAAAGCATATTGCTGAGGCTGCAAATAATGAAGAGGTGTGTATTATTGAACCTTAGGGGCATGATTTGCATATTTACACCCCTTTTGCATCTTAGAGGACAACATGCCAAAACCATAGGGCTGTCAATGACACCAATACCAATAAAACCCACTTACATGCCACTGGTGTGGGTGCTATTGCCTGTGCTCATCATGGTTGCTTTGTTCCCCAATTTGTGGTTGACTTTTACAAGGGAGAACAGTAAATTCATTTTCTATATTTATATAAACAATTTACTGATTTCTAAATCTGGTTGAAAGGCAAAAAAATATTGACTATTCCATTTGTCAAGCAATCTCCTACAACTCAAATGGTTTACAGCAAGCCATTATTACCTATGATGTGGCTTGCCAATAGCACAAGAATTTCTTGGCTAGGGTAGAGAAATCTTCGAGCCTATTCTTGTCAGACGACTTGAAAGTGGTGCCTACCATTGGAAAATTCCATTTGAGTGCCCATAAGGCCCCATGTTTCTCCAGGTTCAGTCTTATGTTTCTTAAAGGGGCAGGCCATATTGATGGAGAGATATTGGAAACCCTTTGGGCTTCCTTTAATAAAATCTCACCTTCTGCAAGATCAATGACTTTGGCCCATCGTCAAGAACTTTATGATGATCATATGAGAGACTCAAACTGGAAAAAGCTAGTGGGAATAGGTAAGTGAAATTTCAATTTCAATTATACATTCCATAAGTCTAACTCATTTTAAATAATAGTAAAAACTTTGTTAAGGAAACTCAAAGCTGCTTCTGATGGAGTAGAATCCATGAAAGGTCCATTTGAAGAGCTCAGCTCTGCCTTAGATGCTAGCAAATTAGGCCTTTGGACCAAAGAGACAGAGAATGCTGATAATGAAAGGGGGGAAGCTTTAGATATATACAGTCTACAAA
>QFEZ01000995.1:0-12526 GCA_003316425.1 Russula lepida | reverse complement strand
GCCTAACATAATTACCTATGTCCTTCGCTTTCCCCTCTGCACGCCATCCGTTCTCGTCGTGCTCCTTGAGCGACCGTCTTTCCCCCACCATGACCACCAACATTATCCCGACTATGGCCCACCCGAGCTTCCCAGACGGCTCTTCAGGCAGCTGGGCCCATCGGGCGCCGAGGCGCTCCCTCTCCTACACTTTCTGTACACCTCAAGTGCACAACAGCTTACGCGACCACCTGACGTCGACTCACACAATGGCTATGCGCTAGCGCGCGCCGTGTCCGCCAGTGCGGTACCCCTGGTGCGCTTCCTGCTCGACCACGGTGCGTCTCCACGTCGTAGGGACGCACTCGCGGTTAGGATCGCCATCGGACGGCGAGATCTGGCCCTCGTGCGCTTGCTCATCGAGCCACCAGAAACACCGCCAGATGAGCGCAGGACGGGCAAGAGAAGGAAACTGGCTGATCGCGTTCAGGTCACTTCGGAGATGTTGAGACTTGCTGTGATGTGCGGTGCGCATAACATTGTTGACTATTTTATGAACGAGAAGGGTTGCGTGCCGGATGTTGGAACACTCAAGTTGCTCAGGTGCGGTCAAGTTTTACTTTCGGTCGATGGAATCGCTAGGCACTAAGTCCGAGTCTCGCGCCAGCATTGTGAACCTTTAGAGCCCGGCGTTAGGGAAAATTTATTTTTGCGGCACCGGTCAAAAAAATACAAGTCCGATCAGAATTGGCCGCTCGTGCTAACTCATTGTTCCGGAAAAGGTTTCGGAAGAAAAACTGTCATGCAATGCAAGACTGAGACCACCCAAGTCAAAAAAAAAGCTCTGGGGTGCTCTTTTTTGAGATCGCTGGCCTCTCCCGTGTCACCCAACGCCACTCCTTCACCTGGGACAGTTCGTCTTGTACTCATTTAATAGTACCAAGTCCCTTCTTTCAAACGCTGCACGCATTTATCCAAACGCCTGGCTACCCAGCCGTTCTCTGTTTGTAATAACGAGACTTCGTCTTGAATCTAGGGTCAAGCAACGCACCACACAAATTGTATTCTACTTATAGGAAAAGGAACGAATTGGTTCTGTGCCGACGAGGACCTAAATCGATGGTGGGTTTACGTGGACAGCTTTTCTCATCTTATCACGAACGTAATGCTTTTCACGAAGCTCATGCTCATGCTCGACGGGCCAGCTGCCTTCATAACCCATTGCATATCCAGAACTTTTACCACCCCAACGTCTCAACGGACGCCAGAAAGTCGCAGGAGGTTTCTCAACTGTCTTTCGCCTACGCTGCCGTTTGGGTTGCGCAACAGGGTGCTCGCCTCGTAATTCTAGAGAGACCACGGGAAGAGCATCTCCTTTCCGCTTAACTTTGTGTGGGAATGGCCGGATATCGTGACCATGAGATGCTTTCGAGAGCATAGAGTTGTTGTGAGGCATTTCAGCCAAAAAGAATGGAGGAAACGGTGAGGATAATACGGCACTGGCCCGGATGATCTTTCCAGCTTTTTGGGGACGACTCTGCCCTCGCTTGAGTGACAAACATAAAGAGCACATAGACAACTCAACTATATAGGCCTGGGCAGACCTTATCAGGGAGGGAACGTCGACGGCAGCGGATAGTGCCTGCTGCTTTCGGAGTTCCGCTTCTCGGTCATTGTCTTCGCAGGAGGGCTCCCATACCCTAGATAAGTTCCAGATAGAATAATAAATGAGCTACGCCAGAACTCACGGTCTCGTGGGCAGAGGTTTTGGTTCCAAGGATATGACTTTTGGGCCACTTGCAACGGAGATAAGCCTGAATGCTGAGAGTGTTGTGATACGCCAGTTCACACAGTCATAGAGGGAGGGCACGACTTACGAGCAGGCTCTGGGGTTTCATGTAATGTCGGTTGTCCGTTCTCTAATCTAGAATACTTTCTCCGTTTTCGCGCATGAGACACATCGATGTCGCCTAGGTTTGCTCTGAGAAGCTCATCAAGTCGCTTGCGTTTATCATCATCCACCACAGGGCGAGTACTCTGAGGGAAGAGGGTCACGCGGTCAACTGTTACAGTTTGGTGTTCGTACAAGGAATGAGAGTCGGTGAATGGGAGGACGTTCATCGACGTTGCTCAAGCATCCTTGTTGACTTTTATTTGGACAAAGCACTCTCATGTTGTCTGAAGAAAAATAATAACTTGACGGTTCGCCATGTCCTCAACTACTGTAAAGAAATCCAAAACGATCACAAAAACCAAGACAAAGCGGTCTCTTGCTGAACATGTTGCAACGCCGGCATCTTCATTGAAGGCACACAAACCCAAGCTGACTAAGGGTGATGAACATACCTACAAAACAAAATCTAAGCCCGTCAAAGGCGAAAGAACGGGGCAAGAGACGTCGGCGGAAGAGACGCGTCACAGAACGGTAGCAGATACGCGCAACCACGCGAAACCCGTAACGCGACCGGAACGGAAACTTCGAGGGCCATGGAGAGCACCTTCGTCGTCACCATCACCATCACTGATGTCCGACTTTGAACCCTCACACTCTGAGGAAGACGAGGCTAAGGAGCCGCAAGAGGAGGACAGTCCCAGCGAAGAGAACGTCCACTTGTACGGTTTCTCAACCGACGATGATTCCTCGGACGACGATTTGGACGTCGATGAAGGAGATGTTCTCGATGTGGGTTCTCTTCCCACTGTCGCTCGAGATGACGCGACAGTAAAGAGAAAACTCGAAAAGGCGAAGCGGAAACCGGTGCGTGTATCTTTCTCATTAAACCCTCTGGCTGCAAACATGACCCATTATGCCTGCTCCGCAGGTATCGGAAACGGGTGTAGTTTATCTGAGCCGGATCCCCCACGGCTTCTATGAAGATCAAATGCGTGCTTACCTCTCCCAGTTCGGGGAGATATCACGTCTCCGCCTCTCGCGGAACAAAAAGGTGCGTCTGCTCGGGCACCGACATCCCTCGTACGGTGTACCGAAATTGCATATCAAGACAGGCAGATCGAAACACTACGGCTTCATCGAGTTTGTCTCGGCGCCGGTTGCCCAGATCGTTGCGGAGACGATGGATAATTATCTGCTCATGGGGCATATTTTGACTTGTAAGGTCATCCCAAAAGACGAAGTTCACCCAGAGCTCTGGGTGGGTGCGAACCGCAAATGGCGTGTCATACCCACGTATCGCCTTGCTCAGGCGCAACACAACAAGGTTCGTTCGCCTGCTTCCTGTCTCAATGGTGGCTTTCTGATATGGCTCTTGCAGCCTCGAAACGAGGTCCAACGACGCACTGCAGAGAATCGTTTGATGAAGAGACAAGAGGCGCGGAAACGGAAGATTGCCGAGGCGGGAATTGTGTATAACTTTGAGAAAGTCGGATACGTGAGTGGCCCAGTGCCTTGTGCTACGCTCGATCAACGTTCGAATGACTCTCCACCACAGAAAAAACCTAAAAGCACTGCATGACAACATAGAAACCATGTACTTCATCGATTTGATGCACCAGAACAGTTGTTTTTACACGAATGATCGGACATCCTGGGCTCTAAATCTCCCCCTGGCCAAAATTTGACACTCAAATTTGTGAGACAGCTATGATCCAGACGACCCTGACAGTTGTTATTCATGCTTGCAGAAATTCTACCGAGCTATCTGTGATGTGGTACTATTTGACAATAAACTTCATGCCCGGGATTAACAACAAGATATTTAACTTATCACCATTTTACATCCCAGTTATGCAAACCCGTTCCAGAAGAAATGAAAACCCAATGCCCTAGGAAGTCGTCTAACGCCGCGGATGACCATGCCGATGGGCCATGTCGTTCCGCAACTCAATTTGAGTGGTACCTGTCGAAGGGTCAGCACGGCAAACCATGTACGTGATATCGATCGACCATGGTCGAAATCTTGCTACTTCTCGCGTCCAAGCTGCTCTAGTGAGATATCCTTAGTTTCATCGAGCAACCAAGTCGATCCGGTGCCAGTGAATGTAACACCCGCAAATATTCCAAGACTAGGAAACCCCATTTTCGCGGTGATGTTTTGTATTGGATGGGCGAATGCTCACACTGCCTGTAGTGTCCTGTCTGAGTCGCACACTTTGAAAAGATTATCTGGGAGGGTGACGCCAAACGTGTCCCAGCTGCCTCTCTTATTGCACTAATAACAGTCCTCGCATATAAAGACACCATCCTTGTGGACAACCTCAACGACCCCAAGTACGTAGACTATTGCTGACGTATTCTCATCGACCTAGGTTGCGTTCACGGGCGCCATCGCACTCGATTTCCGGCTCACTGACCCGGAAACTCCTCAGTTCACGATGGATATCGATCAGAACATATAAAAGGCAAGGGCCGACATTGAGAGTGTGCTCAATCCCAACGGTGGCTCTGCAATGGCCTACTAGGTTGGCCTGGATCCAGTTGTCCGGCGTCACGGTACCGCCGTATCGCGCCGAGGCTGTAATGATTTCATCAATCATTATACACGGCCTGATAACCTTCTGCTTCTCATTGGGGTAGTTTACTCGTGGTCTGCCATCGATGGAAGTTCCATTCCATTTATTGGTGGCGTTGTGCAATAACTGACCTTCGCCACCGCCAACAGGTCGCCTTCCATGGCCTTGGTCTCAACTTTTCCTCCATTTTGACTTCAGCACTCCTTATCTGAGCAGGGATTGGCTCAACCGTGACTCCATCGGATCTCGACAGCAATTTTCGAATATACGAGTCGTTACGCAATGTCGTCATTGGGAGCTTTGGTTGTTTGTGTGGCGGGACCTCTGCCCGGTTGTTATGCATCCTTCTTTCTCATCGGTGTCTTGGGTCGGAGGCCAATTCAGGTCCTCAGCTTTGCCATGTTGACAATGCTATTGACTATCCTAGGTCAGAATGACCACCCATGAGGAGTCTTCCGAAGAGTCCGTTGATGTGCCTCTGACAGGCAGTGACAGCCGGCATCTATCCTGGTACTCAACCGGACTCCAATCATCAGGGTAAAGGTAAAGCCGATGCATTTGTTGCGCTGTAGAACTTCTTCACCAATTTCAATCCAAACGTGACAACGCTCATCACCCCTAAAGAGATTTTACCCATGTGCTACCGCTCAACCATGGAATCACCGCCGGGTGTGGGAAACTTGGCGCCACCGTCTGTGTAGAAACGCCGCTGTGTACCAAAGTTTCCTCAGCCCTCAGCCCTGCTCGGTGAATACTGTCATCATGAGACGGCCACGGCTCCTGGTCGATGCGAACTCTGAGGCGATCACTGCGCTCAGAGGACGACCCCCTCCCACACCCACACCCGTGATAAACATCCATACGATGAGAACACCAGCAATATATTCACCTCAGGACCACATCCGGCAAGCGCCTGAGCGAATGTGAATGTGAGAATTGTCATAAGCTCTACCCCATCTGAGATTGACGTAATTAGAACGTATCAGGATGATATGGAAGTTGATGGTCACATACACATGGGTTTACGCCCGACGATGTCGGCCGGCCGTCCAAACAACAGTCTCCCGAATAAATTTTTAACGGACGCTGCTATCTTGATTCCGTAGTCTTGTGTTTTTTGGAGAGCCGGTGAGTCAGGCCAGGTCCTGCATGTGGTCGTCAACAGGCCTGAGTCAGACCACAACCATCAGTATTCTGGGTGGGGGACCCACCTGATGTGTGACCATAGACATACCCCAGCATAACGGACACCAAGCTGTAGCGAAAACATCATACATAGACGTAACGGCAGAAAAAGACATTCCAAGATTAGGAAAGTACAGGAGGTATTAAGCCGATGAGAACTCAGGCATCCGTGAAAATCCCGTGCCAGCGGCAATGCATAATTTAAGGTGAAACGAGCTTTAAAACAGGGTGAACGGGATAAGAATAGCGACATACGAGAAGCCAGTTTCATCAATATCCGTTAATACCTCTGTTCTCATCTGGTTCAGCACATGAACCGCGGCGCGTTCGCGGACGTCCCCTTCTCGAGTACCCGAGACATGTTCCGAATCACTGTCGACACTATTTGTCTATAGATCGATGGCAATATCAAAGCTGGGGGATAAAGCGAGGGGGATGCAGAAGTCCACAGCCACGGGATATGATGCATGAAAGTTTTTTATCAATAAATGAATCCAGCACGAATTCTTCTGCTTGTCTGAGTGGGAGTCCAGGATTGGCAGCCCAATATCGTCTTCAGGTTAGCACGGAATAACAATCGACACCGTATCCTTAGATTCACAAGATTAAACTTTCTCCAAGCGAGCCGCCATACAGAACTAGTAGTGAACGCGAGTCGAAAAAACCTGATTGGTCACGGAACCCTCTGGACATCCGAACAGCCTGTTGTATGTGAGAACCAGCTGAGCTTGTAGTAAGATATCTTGTCCTGACTCTAAGCGCGCATATGTGAGCCACTAAGTGCACGTTCCGACGTTTGTCGTAACTTAGCATCGCCACGGACATAATTCAGGTAACTGGGACTGCAGTGCAAGACTCTGGCTGGTGTGTTAACCCTGTTCTATCTTTGTAGCAAAATATGACCTGTAAAGCACCATCCTATTACGTGCCCATGCCATGGCATATCTGCTCAAGAGAAAGCACAAGAGGGACCTACCTGAGCATTATTCCCCGCGCTGT
This sequence comes from Russula lepida, assembly GCA_003316425.1. Classification (NCBI taxonomy): domain Eukaryota; kingdom Fungi; phylum Basidiomycota; class Agaricomycetes; order Russulales; family Russulaceae; genus Russula; species Russula lepida. The sequence goes on along the minus strand of QFEZ01000995.1, from coordinate 5,893 downwards.
TACAGTAAACACTGACAAAAAAAAAAGGCCAGGGCCGAGGCCTCCCTTCGGTCAAGATCACGTGCCCCCCCCCCCCCTTTTTTTTTTTCCCGAATTCTGCCGTGACGCTTTCTGGTGGCCGCCAATTGCGCACGAGTTAGCCTAGGCCTGACCTGTGTGGCCAAAGCAGGCTTGGGTATCCGCATTTGTCACGCCCTGCCGTGGCATGTCGCTGCAGTCAATTCTGGGTGGGTCCAATCGGATTAATCGATTATGGTCGGTGAGAAGGCGAGCAAGAATATCCCCGAAATCGATCAGAACATTCTGTGCATTGTCGCAGTGCGTTACGGTCCCATTATTGAGGGTTTGAAAATGAGGGCATCCGAGTCATGGCTGAGTCACCCCTGGCCTGATGTTCAGGAACCACTTGTAACTGATATGTGACCCCTAGGCATCAGGTTCGACGCAGGAATAACCCCTTAATGTGTATTGCAACAGGTCAACCCATGCAGATCCGCGATTCAATCCATGCCCTTGTTAACGTGGATGTCTCTTCTGTAAGGGTATGGCCAAACCCTAGTAACGTAACAATACTGTACTTCTTGCTGATGCACCCTTGATAGATATCCTTTAATTCTCTGATACTGCAGTAGATGGCTACCGAGCCGTAGATAGTTCACCTAAAGTTTGTTTGGTAATTCCCTTTTTTATGTATGTACACACTACGACACAAAAGAAAATCCAAATGAATGAATAAAACCAGAATACACGGGATTGAGGAATAGATAAATTACTGCACGGGGGTGGTTGCAATGAATAAAGAAAGGACCAACATCCGGGCCGAGATGGCTTTCACAAGAACGAACGCAGAACACAGAATCAGAAACGGATGTAGCAGCAGGAACGAGGGGCGGGATATACATAAGACACCAGAAAGTACGCCTCGTGGGCGCAGGAATGCTATCGCTCACTGTGGTAACTTTCGCAGAACAATGCCGTTACGCAGTTCGATCTGATTGGCACCTAATTCCAATTACGTGTTAGTGAGTTGCAATTGGCGTGGCTTTAAGTGACTGTACCTCTTATGAAGCCCTTTTGATGTTCGTTGGACAGCTCCTCCAGCGACCGACCGCGGGTTTCAGGAAGTAATAGAGTGGATAATGCTCCAGATAACATCACGAAACCGAAAATCTTAAGTCTGAAGAAGGCAAGAATGAGATTAACAAATGCAATGACGTTGGACAAGGACGTACATTGTTTGAATCGAACCACCTCGCACGAAGAAAATTATCTGTGCAACAATAGCCCCCAGCTTACCGCAAGCAGCCGAGAAACCATGTCCAGTGGCGCGATATCGGGTGGGGAAAACCTCCCCGGGAATAACGAATGTGGTGACATTTGGGCCAAAGTTTTGGAAAAAATTCGCAAAGCAGTAGAGAAACATCAGAAACTTGAGCCTCCAAACCGATTTAGTGAGCTCTTCAAATTCAAAGCCTAACTCCGGCTCAATCAGTCTGGCAACGGGTTATCGATGGCACGCACCCATAATGAGAAACAGAATGGAGAGCATAATGAATCCCATGAACTGGAGGGGTTTGCGACCCCATGAGTCGATAACGAGGAACGAAGCCAGGTAGCCGGGCATGAGAGCCGATGACACGACGATCATGGTACATATGGTGTTATTATGTAGGTTGTCATAGATACCCGGTATCCCACTCCGCACGTCTAAACCTAATTGCAAGGCGGAGAGGAGTTTTGTCGTAAGGATTTTAGAAGAGTTCAGACCGAGCCCGTAGAATGCAATCTAAATGAGCGGTTACATTAGAACTATCTTTCCTCCATCGACTGTAATTCTGTACTTACGTCCAGCGCAAACCACGAGTAAGCAGTGCCAACAAGGACGCGAGCGTTCTTCCACTGGCCGAAATACTGCTTGAAATCACGGATGCTCGCTCTTGGTGCATTTGTGCGCTCCTTGGATGCCTCTCGGTCAACGCGCCAGACCCCGGGTGTCACACCATTTGCGGATAACACTGCTTCAATATTTCGACAGGCCTGCTTTACGTTACGCTCGATATCCATAGTGAAGCGTGGAGTCTCTGGAACGGTGAGCCGGAAATACAGTGCGATGACGCCCGGGACACAGCCTGCGCCAATGAGGATCCTCCAGCAATAGTCGATATGTACGAGGTCTGCCGGTGAGTCTCGCAGAATGCTAGTTTTGAATGCAGAGACGGTGACTAATGCCACAATGGTAGAAGCTGGAAGCGGTAAGTAGTACTCATTGAGTATACGAGAGCCTTCTTACCAAGATAACCCCAGCCCTGTGAAGCAAAGACAGCTGTCATCAGGCGACCACGAGATCGCGTAGCCGCAAATTCGGACGCGATAACAGCGCTGAGGGGGTAGTCCCCGCCTATACCTATGCCCATAATGAAACGAAGACACGTGAGGACACCGACGATATTGACCGCAGGACCAGACCCTGCTATTGCCTGGGCGAATGTACTAGTGATAATAATCATCAACTCGATCCCGTCTGCCAGCATCCGAAAGGCCATTTCAGTGCTGAATAAAACACAATGATTCTTTGCACTTACACATCCGTTTGCGACCAACGAGGTCTGCAAGCCATCCGAAGAAAATCTGGCCGACCAAGTTACCTACTGGAGATGCCACTTTAAGACCAAAATCCACCCCAGGCTGCAGATTGTTATCTGAGTCAATCGGAAATTTAGTTGTACCTGACGACGTAGAAACTAAGCACGCACTCTCGCCATACACATACCCAATCATGGCGGTAACAATGTTGATAGTGAAGATATCATAGCTGACGTACAAACAAGAATCAACGATTATGTCATCCTGCGATTATCTATGCTTACGCATCGGTGAAGAAACCTGCTCCTGCCACCAACCACACCTTCACGTGGAATAACCTAGGATCCTAGTCAGACTTTATGGTATACGGATTATTTTAGGAAGACATACGAAAACGGGGCCTTGTCCACTTTCTCAAGTGCTACCGCGCGACTTTGATTAAGCACGACGGTACTACGGTGATCTTGTTCATCGACACTATGGAGGGACTGGAAGCTCATTGTAGGTCATGGGCGGATAACCAGGGGATAGGGAAAACGGTAACGCGAGCCATAATGCATTCCTTAAAACAATACCCGCTGCGCCCATCTCTTCATAAGCATGCCGTCATTTGAGAACCAGTCTTTTCCTGGAAGGAAGTACGAACGTGTTTGCAACTAGTCAGCGCCACTGACAACATTGGCATTAGCACCACCCCGACCTAAAGGCAACGAATGCAAGTTGGAGGGACGGAATGTTGAAAAGCGAGAAACTATTTGCTTTCGAAGCACGAACGTGAAAGGGGGAATAAGGTCCAGAGACGGGATAGCTAAGTGAGCCATGTTCCTCCTCTCGTCGCGGTCGAATTTTTCGATCGAAGATAATGCACTCTTTCGAAAACTCCGCTCGTACACGCAGCAAATCGGCTCCCCACCCTCTCCAAACCCACCATTTCTAGCATCGGACAAGTTGAGCCCCACCTCGTGGCACCATATTTCAGAAGCACTAGATAAGTACGCACCGAGCGCCCTGCACATCATAATGATCCTGCGCCGAGACGGCCGTCACTTCCTGTGGCATTGACTTTAAAGGACATAATTCGAAACGCCAGGGTCTACTTGGAGTCCTCTGGGTGGCAACCCGATCGGACTGACGTGAAGCCGACGTCTAGCGTAATCACAAGTGTGGTCGCAAGAACGAAATAGCCGCAATTTGGTTCCAGCTGACTGATGAGATGAGATTTAGGACGTGGGGTGTAACGAATGTCACGCGTGACAGCCATGGGCGTGTGCCTTCCGGGTTGAACTTGCAGATCCGCGACCGCGCCGAAAGTTTCTACAAGTTCGCAGTCATTAAGTGGCTCCGAAAGTCCGAAATACTGTACACCAGCCTCGATAATCGATGCAGATACAAGTATACTGGCGTGCGACCCAGCCTTCAATTCAGGAAGTGTCATTGCATTATCCTGTGACAAACGCACATTCAACCAAAGAAGTGAAATGTTTACGCCCATCAGCTCTCCCTGCCGACATCGTTCGAGGCCTCCGCATCCACTCTTCGTTTTCTGGTGCTCGACCCCTGGTGGCGTGAGCGAGAAGCTCGGAAGAACCCTAAAACCTGGGTCACGCTCGTCTCCGAGTCAGGGGATTCTGACATTACAAAGGGGTAATGAAAATAACTCCATCAGGATATCGTGAGACAATGAATCCACCTGTGTAAATGAGACTGGAGTAAATTAGACTGGAGCGCACTGCGTATCCAACGTCCACAGATTTCATACATTGCACCCGGTCGATCTTCTTCGCCCCTTCTGCCCTAGCGGAGCAGATTTTTCATTCCCTTCTTTCCTATCTTTCTCCTCATACCGGCACTCAGGATCTGAGGAGGTTGTTGAAATTCGCGCTGCCTGTGGGTGGTGCTTTTTGCGCTTCTCGAAAGAATATTCGGGTCCCGTGCCCCCACAGATATGTTTGCGCCACCAACAATGAAATACGAGACAGAATGGAAGGAGTCTAGAGACGGTTTCGTTCCTGGGCCTTTCTTGGTAGTTTCGAAGAACCACCTTCCGCAGAACGCATGCTGTTTGTGTACAGTATGTGTTCAAGTTCCTGGGGCTGCCGTGGGGGAATTTCCATCACGTCTACCCTTGCACACGACAGTCGACCTTCGGCCTAAGGAACCCGTCCTTGCCCAAACAATCACTTTGTTCTCTAGTTCTATCGGGGTCCCCGCCCTGCACAGCCATTTGCGACTGCTTCTGCCGCTAGGATTATCTTTTAGACGCAAGAAAGCAATCTCAAACTGATCCTAATATTTTGTTGTAGCTTCCCTTGATTCCCTTTACGTATCGCTCTTGCACTATTTGCCCCCGAAAGTCTGCAAACTGAACTGATGATGGAAGGGAGGTTCGACTCGGCCTGTGCCGAGTCCATATTTGCTGGATTTTCATACCACGGTGTCATTACTTACGTATCTGGCAGGGTCACTTTGAAAGTCGTCAAAATCGCTTAGCAAACTGTCATTGGTTCCTCAAGGTGGGTGCAGTGCATCGTGCAAACTAACCATATCCGTAGTAGGTGGTAATGTATGCAAGTGTGATCGCCAACAGATTTTCCATATTACATGACAATTGACAATAACGATATCTTACGGCCGTGTGGCCGAATCGGACTCGTCACAGGGTCTACAGTACTAGTATACATTATGTCATTCACCACCAAATTGCAATTGCCTTAGCTGCCCTGGGGTCCGATAATGAATGAAGACTTTTCGAGAACGATTGTTCGACGCCACATTGGAATGCGAGCATCTTGTCTGGGCACCCAAGCTTGGAACGCTGTTGGTAACAGCTTTTCTTTCTTCGATTCCATTTATATACACGTCGGGGTACAAAACCCCACATAGCACTTGTGGTACAATCTATACCTGTGTGACTAAGTCTAATTTGTGTGCGCTGGTCGCGGTACTGCTCCCACAACTAGTAACAGTATGGCACATTGTTCGGTGAAAACAACTCGATTAATGGACCAGCCTAGCTAGTTACTGTCTCGTAATGGCATTTCAAAGGGTAATAGACGAGAGCGTCGAAGTATCGTTCTATTATGCAGAGATGCAGAAGGTGAAGTACAAGACTAGCTCATAAATATCCTGAGAAGGACGGGTGTCATGAGAGGCATGGAAGGGAGGGCAAATAGATAAATTTTCTCGATGTTAGATACGCATAAGGCCAGGGACGATGTTCGACAAGCTTCATGCATCCGCAACGAGAATACCCTCTTTGTTGACGCGCAACTCGTTGACACCTATGGAAGAAATAAATCACTGAGTGAAC
>QFEZ01000994.1:954-23755 GCA_003316425.1 Russula lepida | reverse complement strand
CTGGTGCTGCATATGAAGATGCTGCATGGGTTCCTCAGGATGAGAAAGAGGCCCCTGCTGGAAAGGCAGATGTTTCATGTATTCCTTATTTTGACGTCCCTTAAATCACCTTAAACCGTATCTTGAGATGTAAATTAAATGTGCTTAGTTTCTCCTTAATTTGCTGTGATTTTCCTCAATTTGATGAGTCCCTCAATGCATGTTAAGACCGAAATTTTCTGAATTAAGGAGGATTTAAGGCAATTTTAATGCGAAGACATGTATTAAAACTGTCTTAAAACTGTCTTAAAAGAATTTTCTAAACACCTCCTTGGACCACACTTTAAGGCAGAGTTAAGACCACTTAAGCAGCTTTAAGGCAATTCCCGTTTTCCTGATGTTTAGAATAGTCACATTTAGAATAGTCAATCATCATCATCTGCATTACCCTCACTACTATCCATACCATCATTGCCCATATCACTTATAGGCTTGTCAAAAAGTACTGGTTTCTCTACAAATAGTTTCTCACAATAACTATAGAGCACCATCACTTGGTGCAGCGGTAACCCAGTCCACTCCACCAGTAATGCCTTGCCACAGAAAAGGACCTCATCAGGGGTGTGCACACTGGCCTCCTGCAAAGGTATGAGCATTTCTGTGAAGTTTCCACTGGGTTGACTTTTCTCTAATGTGTCAAGGATATTAGAGAGTTGCAGCGAGCAAGGATTACTAATTGGAGGGCATCCAGAATCATGAGATGCCACAGTATCCTCATTTGAGAAAATCTTGACAGAAGGTACTGCGACACAATATTAAGAGAAAGTCAAGTTGAAGAAGTAGTTCCCATACCTGGGTTTGATGGCAATGCAGATTTGATGGTGTTTGTGTTGTTGCAATTGCTTTGAACAGAAGTTACAGCACACTGAGTATCATCCACACCTTTAAGATGTATGTGGATCTTGGGGCCACTCACAGATCCAGAACAGGGATTTGCATGTGAGTGCTTTGGGCAATGGTCAAGAGTAATCGCATTGGGAGGGTTATATTTGTCAGAATTACCGAGTACCTGGGAGAATCTCATCAGTATGTTGCACAACTTCAAGTTTGTTCAACCTTACATTTTGCTTTGCCCAATATGACATATCCTTGTAGTCAAGACGTTGATGGTGTCTGCTCAACATGATATAGCAGTGGCCTTTGCAAGACTCACACATAAGATGGGCTTTAAGTTTCTTGAACTCATCAGTAATCATCCCATCAAGAGAGCAATCAGCCAAAGTAGGGACATCATCTTCACGTGCATGCTTCTTGGACTTGGCATGTGTCATGGCAGGTTTGGGGGCTGGCTTCTAGAAGTACTATCAATATAAAATGCAGGAAGATCAAAGACAATGACACACCAAATTGACTATTTCAATTCCATACTCCTTTGTTTGGGAATGGGAGATCAACTTGCAAATACGATCCATTGCTTTCAAATGATCATCTTTGTTGTCAAATGATGAAGGTGAGGTCTTTGGGCCTTCTGCACCCGAGACACGACAGCCCAATTCTGCATCTGAGGGATCAAGGTTGAGGTTGGCACAAGCACAAGAATGCAGGTCAATATAGGGAATGTCAGACTCGATGGTGAACTGCTTTTGAACAGTAGGGGTGTTCATAGTAGCAACCATTCGAAAGACTGTGGGCACACATCAGCAACAAGTCAATTGGAGTCTGCGACACATACCACCAGGGTTCACTTCACGATGTGATCACCCATGTGAATTCTGTTGTACTTGTTGCAGTTGGTGGCCATGATTGGGGAGCGCAGTTTGCTGGGGGCTCGGTATGTAATACTCATGCTAGAACTGGATGGGTGGTGCATGCATAGGTGGAGGCAGAGGATAATGGACCCATGGCCCTTCATGTCATTGATATTGCAGAGCACTGAGATATCCATCATGGGGTGGATGTGGAACAAAGTTGCTGGGGAGGTAAGGGTGTTGATAATCTGCAGGTGGTCCATATCGAGGTGGTGCGACTTGTGGACCATTGTAGTGAGGGATCTCATGCTGGTCAGGGCGCCAATTCTCGCCAAATGCGAGTCCTACAATATTAGCAACTCGGCCTCTTGGATCATACCCGAAGGCATTGAAGTCTTCTGGTTGTTGTTGGCAAGCCATGAAGTGACAAAAAAAAGGTCAGACATAAGCAGCACTTTATAGGCAATCCAAACAAGCACAGACCAGGTGAATTTCTGCTGGGGTGGGGTGTATTTTCTTATTTTGTTGGAAGAACGGGGTCATTGAAGTGAACACTGAGTATCAGTGTGTGCTGCTCGCAAATTTCTTGGGACAAGAGACAAGTCAATGGCTCAGTCTCGGCAATCTGGCATGTTTGACAGATGGCAGACAGATAACCAAACAATGGTATAAACAAGTGTTGGATGAAACTGCCTATTGTTATGAAACTTGCTGTAATACATAACAATCACTGTGTGGGACGCTGGGCAGATGCTGGGCTCTTCAAGTGCCCCGAAAGGGGTATGCCTTTGTCACCTGAGTTGACTGCTGGTATGAGAGATGTTTGGAAGTCACTTATGGCAGAGCGTAGCCCTTTTATTTACAGGGCCTGACAGGCACACCTTGAGGCAAACCCAAATGTGATCATAAAATTCATGGAAGGTCCATGTCAGTAAATTGTGCAAAATGTTTTTGACTTTTTCAATTGGGCAAGTAAATAAGGCAGTGAGAAAGTTAATGGCAACTCATACTGATGTAAACAACAAATGGGCCCAATTTTATAACTTTTAAGACTTTTTTTGGCTTTTTACCTTTTGACAGTATTGCCAAAAGGAGTATATGGCCCAAGTCTAGGCTGCTTTAGCACATTCAGTACTTCCGACTTTTTTGCCTGTACAAAGCTTGCACAAGCTCAAAAATTGAATGATTGGCACATAATTTGCAATTACAGTAAATACTGAACATCAGGTGATGATTTCATTACCTAGTAAAGTGCACTGAAATGTGAAAATGTGAGATTTATGGCCAGCTCTAGCTCAGATAGCTCAGGTAAACGTATGACTACCTTGTTGGCTCACCTTGTTGGCTTGTAACTTACAATATAAGGTGAAACAACAAGTATAAACATGGTGAAACATGCTGGCATCATATGGTCATACCACACATAGTTCAGTCAAAAATCATTACACTTGTGGTTCCCCTGACATGTACAAATGGTCGTACAAGTGGGACTATCTGATTGCCAGCCAACCCAACACATATATGTGGTTCCAGCCGACCCACAAAATGTTACATTCCCAAATTTAAATAACACTAACTTGCAAGTGCTTGGCCAATACCATATGTGTGATCATACATGCCATGTACACATGGTACTGGCTGGCTGTGCTGAATGCAGGCAGTTGGCCAGTACCATATGTATGACCATGCATGCTATGCACATATGGTACTGGCTGGCTGTGCTGAATACAGGCAGTTGGCTGGTACCATATGTATGATCATGCATGCTATGCACATATGGTACTGGCCAGCTGTGCTGAATACAGTCAGTTGGCTGGTACCATATGTATGACCATGCATACTATATACATATGGTACCGGCTGGCTGTGCTGAATACAGTCAGTCAGCCGGTACCATATGTATGACCATGCATGCTATGTACATATGGTACTGGCTGGCTGTGCTGAATACAGTCAGTCAGCCAGTACCATATGTATGACCATGCATGCTATGTACATATGGTACCAGCTGGCTGTGCTGAATACAGTCAGTTGGCCGGTACCATATGTATGACCATGCATGCTATGTACATATGGTACTGGCCGGCTATGCTGAATACAGTCAGTCGGCTGGTACCATATGTATGACCATGCATGCTATGTACATATGGTACTGGTTGGCTGTGCTGAATGCAGTCAGTCGGCTGGTACCATATGTATGACCATGCATGCTATGTACATATGGTACTGGCCAGCTGTGCTGAATACAGGCAGTTGGCTGGTACTATATGTATGACCATGCTATGTGCATATGGTACTGGCTGGCTGTGCTGAATACAGGCAGTCGGCCAGTACTATCTGTATAACTATGCATGCTATGCACATATGGTACCAGCCGGTTGTGCTGAATATAGGCAGTCAGCTGGTACCATGTGTATGATCATGCATGCTATGTACACATGGTGCCAGCCAGTTGTGCTGAATACAAGCAGTTGGCTGGTACCATATGTGTGATCATCACACTATGTGCATATGGTACCAGCTGGCTTTGCTGAATACAGGCAGTCGGCCGGTACCATATGTGTGACTATTTATGCTATGAATATATGGTACTAGCCAGCTGTGCTAAATACAGGCAGTTGGCTGGTACCATATGTGCGATTGTGCATGCCATGTACATATGGTACCGGCCGGCTGTGCAAATACAGGCAGTCAGCCAATGCAATATGGGTGGTCGGTCATATATGCTATGTGCACACAGTACCTGCGGGCTGTGCTAAATATGGGCAGTTAGGTAATACCCTGTGTGCAATTATATATGCTATGTACACAGTCACTAAGTAGAAAACTGGATTTTATGCATATGGTAGACAATAGCATATGTAACCAGCCTTGGGAACAGGAGCTGATGTGTTGCTCTGTTGCCCATGTAAGAGATGAAGAACCGGTACAAAAGGTATCTTGGTCTAGTCCTGTGATGTCATCATGCGTCATGGGTCTAGATGCGGCGTCATGCTATCTCGTGTATTGGTCTGATGATATGTTTCTGTGTCCTGTTTCATGTTCACCTGTTTGTGTGGGCCTAGCCTGTGGGGGTCCTTGTACCGCTACCATTATCTTGGACTTTTAGACTCCTACTTGGTCTGGCCTTAGGCCCCCAGTTAGTCTATCCTGTAACAGTATATAGGGAGCACCTTAACTGTCCTAAACCGGCAAGTTGAGTCTCCTGTCTCAATTTATGTGCCTTCTCTTTTCTTTCTTTTCACTCTCATAAGAGGGTCTTGCTAAGGGACTTGCAAGGTGGGAACCTCTTACTCTGTCTAAAGCTACCTAGGAGGGCGTGACTCCTATCAAGTTATACACCGGCTAGTCTAAGCACTGACGCACACAAAGCGGCGGTGACATTAGACTCAACTTTGTTATTCAAGACGGCTAGCAATACGACACTGTTGACTCAGAAGCAACTGCTTGAGTCCAATCCCAACCGATGAGTCTTCACGTTGCCCAGCAACAACAGCAGGAACAGTACAGGGAAAGACCTGCTTTTCTTCTCTACAAAAGAACCTTTATCACTCACAGATGCAATTCCCGTCGCTCTCAATCAAGGATTGTGGCACCAGATCACCAAGGATCTTGCATTTGGCATCCCAGCGCCAGAAGTACATGACTACGATGACCCACCATACCCTAAGGAGAAGGGAAAGGCCAAAGTTCAAGTCAAATCAGATGAAGAAGAGGACATCGACGAATCAATACAAAAGCAAGTCGATAAAGATATCAGGCATTCTCCTATCGCACCAGACGCCATCCTACCCTCACGAGCAGGACTAATTCTCAACACTATGAGCAACACTACAACAGAAATGGCAGCCTTTACAACATCTAAACCAAGTACAACACGAGTCCAAAAGGCATTTGGAGCAGCAATGAAGAAGTATACCCCACCAAACCCACCAAAGAAGGGAGGCCCGCCCCCAGGTGGATCTGGACCCCCAGGAGGGTCAGGAAATCCCGGTGGAGGTGGAGGAGGAGGACCCCCCGGAGGAGGACAAGGAGGAGGGGCACAAGGACCAGGAAATCCAGGAGGCGACGCCAAACTTATGGGCACCCCACCTGCCATCTTTAGCAGAGATAGAAAACTCGCTGATAACTTTATGGACGAGCTCCTCCTCTATTACTGCATTAACCGACTAAATCCAACTCTTGCTTCGCCAATCACTAGGGTAGCAGTGGCCCTCTCTTACATCAAAGGCGAAGATGTCGTAGGATGGGTACGCAACATGGGGGTGTTCCTGGACAGCCTCCTCCCCAACGATGACACAGACGACGTTTGGGATCATTTTGTGGACGCCTTTGGGGCCAGATTCCAAGACTCTACTAAAGCGGACCGGGCTCGAAACGACTTGGAAAAATTACAACTCAAGATGCCTTTTGTAGACGAGTACACTTCCGAGTTCGAAGAACTGGTGAGAAAAGCCGACTATCAGGTGGGAAACCCTGAAACCCGGAGGCTTTTTATGAAAGGACTCCCAATCAAAGTCCTCGAGGAGGTCATGCACGGCGGGACTCCTGCCACTTACGAGGATCTCAAACAATGAACTGTAGAGGCAGTACAATCTCAACAGACTATATACAATATCATACACAGGAGAAACCAAAACAACCCCTTGAACACCCCTTTCTGTCCAAAGCCATTCAACTGGGGCAACAAACGCTTTGATCAAGGACAGCAATGCCCCCAGTGGAACTCCTCAAACGCTCCCCGACAATATAACGATAGGGTAGTCCCCATGGACATAGGACGAGCCCGAGGTTTTCAGAGCAGAAACCAATGAGGAGGCTACCGACAGTTCCAAGGACGAGTTGCAGCTTTAAATGAGCCTGGAGGACCTCAAATAGCTCGACAAGGACGAGGACGAGGGGGTAACAACAGCGCCCCACAAGGAGCATGTTTTGAATGCAGCCAGTTTGGCCATTATGCTCAGAATTGCCCTTATAGAACCAGGCAGTCCAACATTAATCTTATGGATGCCGAATGGGATAGCAACTCTGCTATTGACATACCTCCTCTCGAGGTCCCCTGTGATACGGTAGCGTCAGCAAAACACCTCCTTTCCACAATGAATGAGGAAGAAAGAAAACAACTAGCTGAAGAAATGGGAGTAAATGAGGATTTTCCCACAGCCTGATTAGGTTGGCACTAATTAGGCAAAATAGCACTGGAGATGTATTCCTTTCCATATGGAAATCTATGACCCTTCGATTTTTCATCCACTCCATTGCAAAAAGAGCCAAAGCAATTGCCCTCATTGATTCAGGGGCAACGGAAAACTTCATGAATCTAGCATATGCTAAATGGCTACAACTGCCTATTGAGCAGATGAAGGAATCACGAAAACTCCTCAATGTTGATGGTACCGAAAACAAGAATGGTGAATTGAAATATTACACCGACCTATCAGTTCAGACAGGCCAAATCTGCCAGAAACTTCGGTTCTACCTTACCGAGTTGGGGGAACACAAAGCAATACTAGGATATCTGTGGTTCACAGCAGCACAACCCAAAATCGACTGGAAACGAGGGTGGATTGATCACACTCAACTTCCAATTATTTTACGGGCAGATAATGCCAAGAAAGCACAATTCATCCCCCGATCTGTCAATACTCCAAGGACAAAGGGACCACAAGAGTATTTTATTGGCCGGGTAATGTTCCATCCAAAAGTTACTCCCCTGCCGCCAATAAAAGGAGTACCAGAGGAATACCAACGCCATAAAAAGGTTTTCAGTGAACAAGAATCACAGAGGCTTCCATGCCACACTATATGGGATCACGCCATTGAACTCTTACCTGGAGCGTCCTCATCCTTACCAGGGAAGCTACTCCCTCTCACCCAAGCAGAGATCGCTGAAGCTGGAAAATTTGTACACGAACACCTAAAGAGGGGAACTATCAGGGAGTCATGGAGTCCATATGCGGCTAATTTCTTCTTTGTCAAAAAGAAAGATGGGAAACTATGTCCAGTCCAGGACTATAGACCCATCAACAAGTGGACCAAAAGGAACCGCAACGTATCCCCACTAATCCCTCAAACAATTGACCGCTTAAGTGGATGTACTTTGTTCACAAAGTTTGATGTGCAATGGGGGTATAACAACATCCGAATCAAACCAGGAGACGAATGGAAAGCAGTGTTTCTTACCCCAGAAGGACTGTTCGAACCAACAGTGATGTTCTTTGGCCTTACCAACTCGCCAGCGACGTTTCAAATGATGATGAACACTATATTCCAAAAACAAGTAGCCCAAGGATGGTTATTGGTCTATATGGACAATCTCGCTATCCATACAAAGCGACGAACCGGGGAAACTGAAGAACAACACAAAACGCGACATAAGGCCTATATCCACGAAGTCCTCGAAATCCTCGAACAAAATGACCTATATCTGAAGCCTGAAAAGTGCGCTTTCAAACAAAAAGAGATCGATTATCTAGGTGTTACTGTAGGATGGGGCATATTGAAGATGGATCTGAAGAAAATTCAAACCGTTATGGAATGGAAACCACCTACCACAGTAACAGAAGTTCATCAATTCCTTGGATTCACTGGTTACTACCGATACTTCATCCCCAATTACTCCAAAATTGCACGACCACTCCTCGACCTCACAAAGAAAGCTACTGAATGGCATTGGGGCAAAGCGCAGTCGACAGCATTCGAATACCTAAAATCGCTGATGAGTAAAGCACCTGTCCTGCAACAACCCAACTTTGCCAAACGATTTTACCTTCAAACTGATGCATCAGCATATGGTGTGGGTGCCATACTCTCGCAAGTGGCAGGTGATACGGATGCCACCCCTACCAAAAACTCGAAACCCAAACTCCATCCAATCACATATTATTCTGCAACATTCTCCCCTGCGGAATGAAATTATGATATCTATGAAAGGGAACTGCTAGCCGTGATGAAATCCCTTGCACATTGGCGCCACTACCTAGGATGGACTAAATACCCCTTCATCATCCTTACAGATCACGCTAATCTTCAATACTGGAAAGCCCCGAAAAATCTCAATTGCTGAACAGCACGATGGCATGCAGATCTACAGGAGTATGACTTCGAAATCCAACACATCCCTGGAAAGACAAATACAGGTCCAGATATTCTATCCCGACCGCTCGGTGCAGACCAAGGAAAAGATGACAATCACGACATCACTGTCCTCCCTCCCGAAAAGTTCATCTGCCAAACGAAGGTGGAGGAACTATCTGAAACAAGGAAAAGGGACCTCATGACATTAATTCATGACCATCCCACTGCAGGACACCCAGGAAGAGACGAAACCCTATGTCAAGCCCAGAAGCATCTCGTATGGGCTGGAATGAAGGCCTGGATCAGTGACTATGTAAAGGGATGTGCAACGTGCCAGCAGAATAAGAATCTTACCCACTGGCGCAAAACCCCGCTTTTCCAAATCACAACCCCAAAAGATGCTCTCCCCTTCCAACAGGTGTCAATGGATCTAATTACTGGGCTACCCAACGTATGGGGAAAAGACACAATCCTCACCATAGTTGACCATGGATGCTCTCAAGCCGCGCTTTTTCTTCCCTGCTCCACTACAATCACTGGCCTGGAAATAGCTAACCTATATTTCAGACACATCTACCCATGGTTTGGAATACCCAAAGAGATCATAACAGACAGAGACCCTCGTTTTACATCACACTTTGGAAGGGCACTAACTCAAAAACTGGGGATCCAACAGAACATCTCCACCGCTTTCCACCCCCAAACTGATGGCCTCTTGGAATGGAAGAACCAGTGGATAGAACAATATCTCCATATCACGACATCAATGGCCCCTGAGGACTGGACCACTTGGTTATCGATAGCTACAGCAGTACACAATAACCGGAGGAATGTGACCACTGGCTTATCACCCAATCAAATTCTATGGGGAGCAGAAGCTCCACTCATGTTAATGGGAGAAGATGACGAGAGGAACCAGACCACCACGGATTGCCTCAGTCTTCTAGAACAAAAACGAGCCCAAGCCATTCAAGCAATCAATCAAACGGCAGGACAAGAACCTACCCCGTCTCCTTTTAAAGCAGGAGACCAAGTATGGTTAGAAGGCACTCATCTCCGACTACTGTATCAAGGAACCAAACTAGCACCTAAACGATATGGCCCCTTCAAAATCACAGAAGTTCTGTCCCCTGTAGCTTGTCGTCTGGACCTCCCCATGGCCTGGACCATCCACAACGTATTTCACACATCATTCCTATCGCCCTATCATGAGACAGCAACCCATGGGGCAAACTTCTCTAGACCTCCACCTGACCTTATCGAGGGAGAAGAAGAGTATGAAGTGGAGCGTATCACCAATCATCGACGTCATGGATGGACTAGACAGCTCCAATACCTGGTCAAGTGGATGGGATACCCAGAAGCGGACAACACATGGGAGCCAGCTGACCAGATTCATGCTCCAGAACTTATTAAAGCCTATCACCGACATACTCCCTTAGAGCATAAAAGAGCACCAAGAAAGGCGAAGAAGGGCATTCGCTTTACATACCACATCCCCTCCAGAAGATGTCTAGCTCAAGCAGTAACACCTCTTCCTCTCAAGAAGCGCAACCCCCTTCCGCCATGTCCTTCACAGTATCGGTGGACACTCCAGCAGCCAATGAACCCATCGACCCTCCCCCAAATTTGTCTTATTGAGAACGCCTCGACTACTACAAGGTGCGAATCCCTGACCTCCCGGTTGAAGGGTATAGACGACTTGCAGGACCGGATGAGGCCCAAATCAGCCTTATCTCTCAAATCAGAAACCACGCCATATCCCCCCGATCAGCTGCCAACATTGCTGCCGGGGACCCTGCGATCCACCCAGAAGTTCTACGCGCCCTTATTCAAAGCATGGGGGAAGCTACGCAACGAGCCCAGACCCGACACAAAATCGAGATGGGGCTTCTCCAAGAGGCTCTTGATGATCTCCACTGGACTCCAAGTTCGGGGAACACCGACCCGAGCAAACCATTTGAAGAGGCCCCGCCTGGATATATCAAGAACCGAGGGCAGGTGTACATCGACCTCCCATGCAAAGATGGCCAAACACGTCCAGCCAAGTGGATTAAGCAAGTCGAAGGGGGTAAGGTTGCAGCATATACCGACAGGGACATCTCCCCATCATCATCCCGATCTATGCCCCAAACTGTAACGACCCCATGTCTGCTGACGAATGGGCCACTGCCTTGCCAGAATGGCTCCATAGTGCACTGGTCAGCAGTGGGACCACCTACGCTATACTGCACAAGGAACTTGACAGGCTCCCCACTGACAACTGGGGATATGTGGCTGAGGCGGATTGGTATCGGAAGTTGGACGAAGAATGCCACTCCCTCGATGCCCAAATCAACTTACTTCAAACAGAACGCGAAATGAGAGGGGTTGAGCAGAGTCTGTCAAGGGGAAGGTTGGAGGCCTCCCTTGTCTCGCAAAAGGTACGGCATCTTCGCCTCGGTCAAAGGATGGGAGCGTGGCAGGAGCAGACCCATGTCAAAGCCGCATGGGTACGTCGAGGGATGGGGTCGGTCCATGGATGAGGACATCCACTCTGATGGGAAGGGTGGTGTAACCGGCCTTGGGAACAGGAGCTGATGCGTTGCTCTGTTGCCCATGTAAGAGATGAAGAACCGGTACAAAAGGTATCTTGGTCTAGTCCTGTGATGTCATTGTGCATCATGGGTCTAGACGCAGCGTCATGCTATCTCGCGTATTGGTCTGATGATATGTTTCTGTGTCCTGTTTCATGTTCACCTGTTTGTGTGGGCCTAGCCTGTGGGGGTCCTTGTACTGCTACTGTTATCTCGGACTTTTAGACTCCTACTCGGTCTGGCCTTAGGCCCCCAGTTAGTCTATCCTGTAACAGTATATAGGGAGCACCTTAACTGTCCTAAACCGGCAAGTTGAGTCTCCTGTCTCAATTTACGTGCCTTCTCTTTTCTTTCTTTTCACTCTCATAAGAGGGTCTTGCTAAGGGACTTGCAAGGTGGGAACCTCTTACTCTGTCTAAAGCTACCTAGGAGGGCGTGACTCCTATCAAGTTATACACCAGCTAGTCTAAGCACTGATGCACACAAAGTGGCGGTGACAGCATAACTAAATAAATGATTGTCTACGACTTGGAGTCCAGGGAGAAGAAGGGGGAAATTGAGAAAGGAGTATGGTATCTAGTTTGAATCACGAAGTTTCTTGCTGGGCTTGCACTGCCACTGGCTTCTGGCATTTTTGGCAGGGCTAGTTATTTCAGGCTTCTTCTGACTGGTCTTGGCCTTCAAGCTGCACCCCTTGACATTACTCTTCTGCTCCTTCTCTTTTGACTTCACCTCATTAATACCCGATAATGGCAACTTGCCAATTATCTCCTTGATGGCAGTAATGACTTGATTGGCTCTTTTTGTGCCTAAAAGTGACTCTTGAAGGAAATTTGGGGTGTCTTCATCATCACTCTCCACCCCTACTGCCCTCCAACACTCGTGTAAGAGCAAACCAAACCCAAGAACAGCAGGAGTAGTGCCATTGTAATCAATAAACTTGTATTCTTGAAGCAAGCCTAGTGCAGCATGGAACTCATCCAATGTGGTATGAATGCTGCGGGGAAGATACTGTTGGCCCCAATCCCAAGACACCCAGATGGGTAAGCTAAGTTTTGACTTTGGGGCTGAGGATGAGGATTGAGAGAGGACCTATACATAAGAGTAATTAGATAAGTTTTATATTAAACAGAAAACAAGAACTTACAGAAATTGGCAATGCTAATATAGCACCTAATAGCATCTTATAGGCCAGGTCAGCAGAGAGGCTGTGTAGAAACCTTAGTCTGTTGCCATTATTTGCAGTGGGACTCTGTTTCCCAGGGATAGCTGGCTGTCCAGAAAGACAAGAACGCTTGGATAAGGGTGGCCTACTTGTCCCTTCACCCTTGTTGGCTTCATCCCCACCTTTGCTAGCATAGCCATCTAGCTCCTCATCACTGGCTTGGTCATCAGACCCAATAGCAACATATGCTATCCTTTTTCTTTTTAGCCAAGCCTTTTTCATGTTTTCCCGAATAGATAATCCCAAATCTTGAGTTGGGGCCTTAAGGAATATAAGGATGGGCAGTTTGGCCTTTGCCTGCATAGACCAGTGGGACCAGAGCTGGAAAACCATGGATTTGGTCATTTTTGATGGGTCTAACACCTCAAAACCCTCGGGGATGGTGTCAGCATCCAAATACTCTGTTGGGCTTCTTCCCAGCTCCAGCCAAGGGACATGTACCTTGTCATGTTTGGTAATTCTCACTAATGGCAATCAGAATGCTATAGGCAATCATAAAAATAGAACTTACTATATGCTTTGGTAAAAATGTCATGTATGACATCTTGGCGTGACTTCAGGTGGATGGGCTGGCATGTTGGAAGGATTGGATGGCCTAAGATATCCACCTTGATCTCCAGGACTTCCTCCTCCTCCTCATCGGACTGATTCTTGTCCTTGTCTCTTTCTGAAGCATCATCTGTAGCATTAGATTAGTGTTAAATGAACAAAGTAATAAATTATTGTACTTACTTTCACTGGCCATGAAATTACCAAGGAGTTCAGCTCCTTGCTTGGCCCAATCTTTGCAGTTATTGGAGGAAACTGTAATGTGGTGCTTTTGTTTGGTTTGGGCTTCTGTCTCAATGCTACAAGGAAATTTTTTGAATAAAAGCCAAGAACCATCAATTTTGTCCACTTACTACAGTGTTTTCAAACCATCAGTTGCCTCATAGCCTTGTAGGACTATAGAGTGCACCCCCATGGTGCGGTGCAAAGCTTCAATAAATTCAACTGTCCTTTCTCACAGTTTCTTTTTTCAATAACTGCAGAAATCTTGTTAAAGGCCTTCAAAACAACAAATAAAACTCACATAAGCATTTTGTCTTTGCTGGGACAACCCTCTGAGTTCCACTTTGCAGCGGCTTTCTCAGCTTCTTCCAGTTTGCTTTTAGGAAGGTCATTAAACCATTTCTGGATAGCAACTGTGCGATTGCCTAAAGTTTTTTTATTTGTCTTGTCTCAAGATTTATCATCAACCTGCTTGACCTCATCCACAAAAAGTCATTGGGCAGCATGAAAGGCATCCCATGGGGTCCAGTAATCCCCAGCATCAATTGGCCTAGCAGCAGCTTCACACTCCTCAGGTGTCAAGTACTTGTCACCTTTCTTAAGCTGTTCCAGCTTTGCTTCTTCCTCCATCCTGTCATCTCCATCTAGGTATGGGAGGAATTCCTCACAAATTGCCTGCAAATTTTATTGCCAATAATTAGTAGTAGCTATGTGCATATGCAACATAGTGAAATGAAATACTTACCAAGTCAAGATGTTGAGGAAGCTCTACAGCCTGCTCTTCGCACAAGGCTGACTTAATAATATCATCCCCACAATCCCTAAGGATTTGTGTGTGAGTAGCTTGATCCCCTTGAGCAACTAAATACTTTTGGACATATTTAGCAAGGGTTTTATAAAAAAGAACATTCCAATCAATATTAGACATGGCAGTAGAGATGTGAAGATGCTTTGGGATGGTGAGTTGGGGTGGAAAAAGAGTAAAAAAGAGTGGAAAAGAGATAAAAAGGCACCGGCAAATTGCAGTGCTATTTGTGGCATGTGCTTTACATGTTGAGAAAAAATTGGCAAATTGCAGTGCTATTTCAGAGCAAATTGCATGGCTATTTGCGGCACATGCTTTGTATGTTGAGAAAAATCTGGCAAATTGCACATCATGTGCAAATAGCATGAAAACTAGCAAACCAGCAAATTTGCAATATGCCTTACATAAATCATTTGTGCTTACCTGAGCTATAAGTGCAGTTGGCCAAATCTGTTCTATTTTACAGCAGATTCCGAAAACCTTGTCATGTGTCAATTTAAAAAAAAAATTGGGGTGGCCAGACCACAGTAGCCATGGTCTATCGCCAGCAGGGTCTGCAACAGAGATGAGGGTCAATAATGGTCATGCACACTTGTGCATGCTTCAATACTCTGTATATACGGTTACCCTGGGTTACTGCACACTAATGTAAAAGAACTAAGGCTGCGAATGTGTGCAGCACCATTCGAAATGCAAAAGAGAGCTACAACAAGCTCTGCCATGTCTGAAGCACTAGAGCCACTTGTGCACACTTGTGCATGCTCCAATACTCCTTAAATACAGCCGCACCTGGCCATTACATGTTTTTACCAAGTTGTGAAGGCCACGGGCATGTGCAGCACTGCACTGTCAGGAACATAAAGGAGAACTTGAAATAAGGTCCACCAGTGCTTGACCTGTGGGCTGCATTGAAGTTCTCCTTTGCATTCCTGACAGTGCTGTACATGTCTGCAGCCTTTGCAACTTAGTAAAAACATTTAATGGTTAAGTGCAACTGTATTTGCGAAGTATTGAAACATGCATAGGTGTGCATGACTGGCAATGGTGCTTGTTGTAGCTCTCTTTTGCATTTTGAATGGTGCTGCACACATCTGCGGCCTTAGTTCTTTTACATTATTGTGCAGTGGTCCAGGGTTATCATATATACAGAGTATTGAAGCATGCACAAATGTGCATGACCATTATCAACCCTCATCTCTGTTGCAGACCCCACTGGCGATAGACTGCGGCTACTGCGGTCCGGCCACCCCTTTTTTTTTTTTTAAATTGGCACATGACAAGGTTTTCGGAATCTGTTGTAATATTTTTGCAGCATATTTAGAAAACCTTGTCCAGCAAAAAATTTGGCTGGCCGGACCGCAATGTCCGAATCTATCACCAAGTCTCAACTTCCGGGATGCTCGCGCCTTGAACCTAGCACAAATACTGCCCCTATCAGTGACACATAGCAACAGCATATCAAGTGCAACTTCTGCTTCAAATCAAGCCAAGCACTGTATTGATATACACAAATTCAGAGCACCAGTAGCATAATTCCATGCAAATACATCAAGATGTATAAGCACCTTTATATACAGCCTGCTAGAATCTCACTCATTTCCTACACATGCGCTTCTATCTTTAGCCATGAACAACCAGTTCCCACATGTATAATTGTGGAATTTTCTGGGTGCATGACCTGAAATGTGCAGGCTGGCTTGCTCCTCCTGGCATCCACTTTACCACACTAAGTATTTTTGCACTCGATTTTATAACCTTTGTGCTGGTTCACCGTAATGACCATAAGGATCCATGGATTCAATGTCCCACATTGTGAACATTGTATTGACAGCCTTGTTCCCCAGGGCTGGTAATCTTTGTGGGCCCACACATAGCGGGTAACATCAGAGGGTGTGATGTGCAGGATATTGGTGTGCTTTCCAAGTGCCATGCACTCCTTAATAGCATGTTCAAAAGCTTTGACAAAGGGTTACCCATGGATCACCACAGACTTGGTGACTTTCATCAGCAAGTCTGCAATGTTCAAGGTAGAGAGCCGCTCTGCATCAAATGCAAGAGTGTTTCCAACCTCCAAGCTAGTAGGAACCTAGTTAATAATGCATGCAACAGAAAAGATAAAATTCACCTCTGTAGACCCTCTCTCAGCTGATAAAATGCCTCTTCTTGTTTCATGACTGCTCCACAGGCCAATAGATACAATGAAGAACCACGAAGTAGGGGTTTAAAGGGTGCAAGAACAATTTCAAACCACTATTGAGTTAATAGTCAATATTGGTATGAAATAGCAAAATAAACCAGTACTTACATCGGAGATAGTGGTTGCACAGGGTTCATTGCGTTCATCATGGCCCAGCCACAAGTCCCCCCTATCGGGGTCTGAATGCATGGTGACAAAGACAATTACGTGAGAGTAACTGGAAATGCCCACAACTTGCACCACTACCTCATTGCTCCAGCTTTCCACAGCTTGCTCATTGCTAATGTTAAATGTGAGATCTATGACAAGAAATTGACTATCAGTGTTGTCATGGTAATATTCAGATAATAGCTGGTGAATGGCATTAAAATGGGATATGTGCTGGATGGAGTGAATGTGGAGGTGGAGGAGAATGGCTGGGGGTGCCTGGATGGTAGTGCCAGTTGATGTTTTGAAGCCCCCTTTCACTGCAAGGAATTTGCACAGGATTGGCACGCCATTACTAGTAAATCCCTGTAGAAAATCAAATATATTAGTGTGAACATGAAAAGAAACAGAAAAGGCACTTACAAAATAAGGGATGCTGGTATTCCTGCACAGTTTCCAATGGCATGAAGGGCAAGCAAACTTTATGCCCGGGCCCTTGAGCTTACTAAGCTCATCTGCTGGTATTTCAATACACTTGGAGCAGACTGCCCGATGGCAGCCTTCCTCATCGCATAACCAGATTTCCCCTCCATCTTGGCACATTGAACAGTGCTGTAGAAATAATAGTCATTGCCTTACAATTGCTCTATATATGATAGCACTTACCTGCAGGTCCAGTGAAGTCCTGGGTTGCCCCATCTTGTGATCGCTGGCTGTAGGGATTGCCAGCTGCAATATGGAGATTCTCCTTGCAGGGCCCCCTGTTGTCATCCTTGCAGTTACTGAGGTTCTTGGCATTGTGCTGTAAAGGCTGTTGATGGGTGTTGAGGATTGAAGAGGATGGCAATGTGGTTGTCTTCCAGTGAAGTGATGGCGACAATGATGATAGGTGATCTCTGGGCAATAAGCCCTATGGTCATGTGATATGGGTCATGTGATATGCCAAACAGCAGTGCTGCAGCGGGCACACTTCCTCATTTTAATGCTACCTTCTCCTATGCATTTAAACAGCTCATAGCATTGCAGCAAAACCTCAAGCTTTGCTTTGACAAAGCTTTTTTGCCTCAAAATGGCTTGCTCTAGAGAATTGGAGGCCATCTCTTTCACCCATGCTGCTTCAGGTCTCCCTAAAGGTGCCTAGAGTTCAGTTCCTAGGTTCCACTAAGTTGTTACCCCTAATAAGGCAGTTGACAATTAGTAATCGATGCTAGTCGGCTAGACGGGCCATCGATTCAAGCTGTTCAAGCTCTGTTTGAGCTCTGTAAAGTCACAACTCTGCATAAGGCAGTCCGAGCTTAGTAATAGTTGCACCTTGGTAACCTCGGGCCGTCGACTTCTGGTGTGAAAATTCTCAAGCCGTGAAATCTGCGAGCTTAGATAATCAATGCGTGTCGGTCTGATGGGCCATTGAGTCTGTTTGAATTTCCTTTTTAAAGTCGACGCGACTTGGGTGCAGCTTAGATAATCCAAACATGAAGGGTGGCCTGAAAACGTTCTATGGGCGAATGTGGCAAACTAAATCGACACATCAGGCAATTCCAGGCTGCTTGACCACTGCACTATTCACGAAAACTTACCGGGATGCTTAGCTAAGCGATGTGTGTTGCTCAAGCTTGAAGCAAACAATCCCTCTGAGCAAGCAATGTAAGAACATAGAACTCTGTTGAAATGACAGACCAGTCCCTGCTTCAAGATACAATGCTTTAAATGCAGATGTATGTGATGTGGAAGTAGTAGCATGGCAAGCACGAGTCTGCATAACTAACACAGTTACATGACCAAAATGCATCAATGTGAGCCAACATGGTCACATGACAGAGTCAACGGCTGGACTCCAAATTTAGAAGTTGAAAATTTTCAGCTTTTTTCCCCCCATTCCGCATGTTGCCTCATCCTTTCTTCCCACCACCATGATGCTTGATGCTCCCCAGCATCTGCATGTTTCTTTTCACTCTGGTCTAGCCTTCAATACACTTTGCTGTGATCTAGGGGGGCTGTAGCTCCTAGATCACAGCAAAGTGTTTGTTGCAATCTAGGGGAGCTACAGTCCCTAGCTTGCAATGAAGCGCTCCACTTTTACTGGTATGTTTTTTTTTTCTCTTGCTGGTGGCGTGTTTGGACACTTGTCCCACTCCCCTTTTTTGACCTACCTTTTTCTAGTTTTTGCACAGGGTTGGTGTGTTGGGGCACTCACCTCACTCCCACCCTTTTTTCCCGAGATGAGGGCTGGTGTGTCAGGGCACTCGTCTTGCTCCCACCCTTTTCTATTGGGCTGCTGGCAAAGGAGGGGGTTGGTTTGTCAGGGCACTCACCCTGCTTCCACCCCTTTTCTCCAAGGTGAGGGCTGGTGTGTCAGGGTGCTCATCCTGCTCCCACTCTTATCCTTTCTGCAGGGATGGGGTTGGTGTGTCAGGGCACTCATCCTGCTCCCACCCCAGCCCTCGCTATTGGGCTGTTGGTGCAGGGATGGGGGCTGGTGTGTTGGGGCACTGGCCCTGCTCCCGCCCCTTTTTCTGAGGTGAGGGCCGGTGTGTCGGGGCACTTGCCCCACTCCCGCCCGCATCTTCTATATTGGGCTGTTGGTGCATGGGGGCTGGTGTGTCGGGGCACTTGCCTCGCTCCCACCCCTTTTTCCGAGGTGAGGGCCAGTGTGTCGGGGCGCTTGCCCCACTCCTGCCCACATCTTCTATATTGGGCTATTGGTGCATGGGGGCTAGTGTGTCAGGGCACTTGCCTCGCTCCCACCTGCATCTTCTATATTGGGCCATTGGTGCAGGGATGGGGTTGGTTCATTGGGGCACTTGCCTCGCTTCCCCCCTTTTTCTCTAGGGTGAGGGCCAGTTTGTCAAGGTACTTGCCCCACTCCTGCCTTTGCTTTGCTTGCTTACCCCCTTGCTTCGGCAGCAGGCTTGGTGAGGGCAGGCATTCCAGGGTGCTCATCCTGCTTGCACCCCCACCACTCTATTTTAGCTCGAAGTGCTTAATGCTTTAGAGCTCATGCAGAGAAGTAAGTCCCTTTGCCTTTCACATTCGCTGGCACACTACCACTTTCAGCAGGCCATGGTTACCAAAATTAACTCCCATTCAGAATGCTGGTGGCATCTGAGCCAAAGATAAGTTCACAACCTTTTGCCTTTAGCATTTGCTGATGTCTTCCGCTTTTAGCAGGCTACATGTGCTCCTCTCAGTTTTTGGCTGCTTTCTTTTCCTATTTTAGTACCATGCTATGCCTTCATTTGCCTGGGATCTTGGTGGGAGAGGGCCCGCTCTCACCAAGATGCCCAGGACCCTTTTTTTCCTGTTTTTTTCGGGATGGTTGAGCAAGTATTAAGTAATGTAGTGGAAGGAAGGGCGGAATTTTGGTCATGTGAGCACAGGAGGGGGGCATGGCATTTTTTTTGGGTCACATGACCACCTGTATGATGTAATTGATATTTTTTGGGTGAATGCTCACACAAAATATTGGTCACGTGACCACATGCATGATATAATCGCTCTTCGGGCTATGAGCACACAAAAGGCACTGAATCCACTGCTCATTGAGAGGCCAAAAGCAATTCATGCGCCACTGTAGGCTATAAAGCAGTAGCTGCTGCCAAGGTGATTTATTGCTCCAAACAAGCTCACCAGCCACTGGGTGGTAAAGCTATGGATGCTTGCAAGTTAGGAGTCAAGACAAGATTGCATTCGGGGCCCACATTTCGAGCCTTTTACCTATGGGTGCAAGCATGCTATGAGGTCACAGATGAGATCATAGGGTGGATGCCGAACAGGATCACTACAAAACAGCATTTGTATGCTAATCGTACAGTAATAATGATATAAACCTATTGATGCAATTACGGCTGTGCGAAGGTTTTTGAGGCCGGAAAATGGTCGAAGATTTGCAAGGCCAAGGTTATGAAGTTGGAAATGGAGAAAGCAAGACAACTAAGGCAATGTGGGCACACAGGGGGAGGAAAGAATAGATGGAAGTCGATGATAATTCAAGGCTAAATGGGCACACTTAAACACATGAGAATGCTATAGGGGTTTTGTATTTTACAGGAGTAAAGGAATATTAGAAGTGCCAAGTCCTTTGGGGCCGAGAACAGCGAGCAAATAAAAGAGTAAATGTATGACACTTTTTTGAGATAATTTGGAGTCGGGAAATAAGGTGCAAGCCTGACTGGGATGCTTGTATGCATGGCAGTTGTTGGGTTTCAAGCAATTGCAGTACAGAATGAAAGAGCCTTGAAATGGGGATTTAGAGAATGGGGAGGAGGAGAGAGAATGCACTGAGGTAAAAGGGGGCGTCGTGGCATGGAGTCTTTGGTGCCATGCGTCATTCCATTTTCTGAGCTCTGGCACTCCCCCTCAAATCCATCACCCATTGTGCACACCCTTTAGGCATTGCGCTTCCTTGAGACAAGATCAGATAATATAGTACACTTACATGTCAAACATGAGGCCATGCAATCAGTCAGCAGCCATTGCTAGCAGTCAGTGGCCATGCCCCCAAAGGGCTTTTGCTCCATCAGAAGGGGGCATTGGTTGAGCAATAGGTCTATGTGAGAAAGGATAGATGTGCCAAACCCGAGCAGCACACATCTGTGTGCCTGCAGCCCACTCCTGAGCTTGCAGTGGCATGCTGCTGTTCCACGATTGCATAGCATGTGGTGCTAATGTATTGTGTAACAGTGACAGGGCATAGCTGGGGTTGGTGGCACCTAGGCTCGTCTTCCTGTGCCAATGCTTCTGTTATAGCTTGTTCCTTAAGTGCCCTACCGGAATGGCGTCAAACACAGAAGCAGCGCAGAGCGCCCAAGATAGGTGCTGGTAACAGATCAAACGGATCAAAGGTCGGAGTGCCCATCAGAGTGCCCAAGCATCGGAACAACGGAGTGCCCATTGGAGCGCCGAAGATTAGTGCTGGCAAGTCATACGACGGCCCTCAAGTAATGCGCGCGATACTGTTCCCAAGGATGCAACACAAGAGGAATACACTAAGGTACCCGGTTTAAGGATGGAGCATATAGCTAGGCCTTACATCATCCCTACAGGCCTCATGGTATGATCCTCTATTCCTATTGGACTTGCGTTAAGTATTATACGATCCATCCCGCTTTGCTTATTGATCCCTTTGTTACTAGACGATAGCCCTTCTATGCTTACTATTCATTCACACTGCGCTATCTATTGGTTCACACACATTAACCCTTTATGCTTACTTGCTTACTTATCATTTGGACACTGTTTGGTCCCTCTGTAGTATATATACTGGCTTGGTTCTGGTCTGTGGACACCAAGTTGGTTCTCCTGTTGAGATCCCTAGTATTGTCTATTCCCTAGGCATCGGAATACTAGTCATTACTGTTGGTGGACTTCGTAAAGCTTTGAGTCCCTTCTTTATACAGTCAATAGTCCTCATCTCGTCTATTGTACTGTCCTCTGAGCATGATTAGGATCGATCGTGTCATTCAGATCAAGTGGCGGTAACAGCTTCTCACACCCTACAAAGCAATGCGTGGGCATGTTACTAGTGATTGTAGTCAATGCCAACCAAAAAACTGAACATGGCAAAGAAGAATGCATTGCTCTAGCCAACAGGGGTGTGCGGGAAGAGAGATGCATCACATTCAGCCACGTGCTGCTCCTAAGCTGACACGCTAGCATTGTGCCACATCCAGATAATCATTTGCCGCCACTGTTATTGTGCCACAATATGTTTGTTAACCATGCCTGCACTTTGTTTTGCTGCCTTGTCTCATTTTTCTCTAAGGAACTCAGCCCATTGCTGCTTCAAGAGCGGCTTGTATTGCAGGGTGCAGGGTGGCAGCGTGCAACCTCTCTGCCCCTGAGTGGCTTGGTGGTCCAGATTTTCCTGACGTGGTCAATTACCTAAGCTCAAGCGACTTTGAGGGAATTTTGCAAATGGCAAAGCATGGCAGCAGCATGCTGCAGCATTGCCCTGGTCCAGTTTGGTCCAGTTTGGTCTCACTTAGTACAGTTTTGGTAGTTCCCCGGTCAGTTTACCATTGGTTTGGCTCAAGGAACTGGCTATATGACTCGGTTTCATGGTTCAAATGGTTTGGAGTCACGGTTTGCAGGTCAAAAAAGGAAATAGGCCCTCCTATATCCCATCCCACCAAGATGTGTTCTTAGAGCTGGCCCCTCATGTCTCTCATCACCTCATCCTCAATTCATCCCTTCACCGATGACATTCAAGCCAATTGCCTTCAAGTTGGAGTTGGTGGAAGTGGTGATGAAACCTGGAGACATGGAGACAAGTGAGGG
>QFEZ01000986.1:0-17300 GCA_003316425.1 Russula lepida | reverse complement strand
CTCATGTGGTCCATGAACATTGCAAATTCCTCTTGAGATCTGATCAATATAGGAGTTTGCTTGCCAGAATTAGTGTGTAGCAGGGGTCAACCCAGGGTCACAAAGTAGTGACCCCTACCCCTACCTGGTGAGAACCCTTACCCAGCCCAGGTTGACAGGGGTTGACCTATCACATGAAAATAAAAATTTGTGAAAAAAAAAAACAAAAAAAAGACAAACACATTGAAAATGCGATAAAAACAGTGTCAAAATGCAATTCATAGTCTATCACAGGTCATAGAAGTATGTCTACCTGATGAACTACCTGCTGTCCTCAACCAAGTCATCCCATCCATCCTTGATCTCAATGTCACCTTCACCACTATCCCCAGTTGCACCAGCAGGTGGTTTCTCCTTCATCACTGCCTGAATGTCACTGTTCTTCACCAATCCCAACAAGCTCCAAGCTCCGAGGCAGAGAACCGCATGCATGCTCTCAGCAGTTAGGTGATTTTGAACATGTGGAAGGCATAAGTGCCTGCATGAAAAAACACATTCAACATCAGTTGATGTTGCTAATAAAACCTATTAAATCATAAGCAAAGATAAATTGAAACCTTGTCTACCAGGAATGGTCAAGTAATCCAGTGCCATGTGTGAGAGTGAGGGATATACAGAAGACTTCAAGTTCCACCACTTGATCGGATCATTGCATTTGACTGTGTCATCTGCGAGATACTGTTTGAGCTCATCCTTGTCACCATTGTCCACATTCATATCAGTAAAGAAGTCCAAGCTGTCAAACATGTTCTCTGACATCTACAGAATTGTGTACAGTGTACATCATTAGCACAGTGGAATCTTGAGTGTGATAGTGATACACACTGGGGTGGTAGGCCTAGAGTCAGTAGCCAGAACCAATGACTCCTTGTCATACTGGCCCTTGTAACTGCACTGGTACTCCACTCAAACAATGCTTCATGCCATTTCGATCCACTCTGGTTTCCAGCCTACCTTGCAGAAGTAATTGAGCTTCAGTGAAGGATGGAGTACTGACTTGATGTCAGAACACATTAGTAGGTACCACCATGAGTTAAATACATACCCATTGCAATACAGTAGACCTCAGAGTAGTTAGTGCGGTCATAATAGTGATTCAGGGTCCACTTGGCCATGTTCATGGCTGCTCAAATCGGGGTGGGGAATGATTGGTTGGTGGCCATTGTAGTGAACACTTGATCAATTTTGTCCATGGCAGGGATGACAGTTGGGAGGCAGGGTGTACTCCGAGAGAAGAATAAAGTCGCATCCTTGAGGATCTAATGGTGGCAGTCAGTAAATGAAGCATGTAGGAACATGGCATGTCACAGTCACAAGTCACCTTCAAGACTTCATGCAATTTTCCCAGAATCTCCCACTCGTTCTCACTCAGTTCAAAATCTCGTAGCCCATTCTGCTGTCGTTTGGTCATTGCAATGACCACCTCCTGATATTCCAGTGCCATATCCAATATATCAAATGTTGAATTCCAGCATGTTGAAATGTCACGAGGGATCATCTTAGGCACTATCTTCAGTTCAGCAACAATCTGCTTCCACTCTGGTAGCAGCTTTGTCGAGGAGTTCACAACCTTAAAGGAGATTTTTCACAGCTACAAGAATATGGTGAGTACTTCAGTCTTTGCAAGTGATCTATATTCCTGACCTTGACCAAAGCGAGACGGATAGGCAAGATCTCATCTCAAAATTCGGCTGCCTCAAATTCATCCATCTTGCCAATTTCATCAAGTATGTCATCATCGTCATCGCCCACCCCCTCTGCGCTAACTCCATGACCCTGATATGCCCTTATCTGTGTCTCAAGATCTTCCATTTTGATGTCGTCTGCAAGTCGATGGAGATTGTCCTCTGCATCGGTGAGGACATCATACTGATTCTTCTTCTTGACCTCAAACAGCTTCATCAGGCTCTTCACGATGAGGTTTATGATATGAGTGAAACAGCATGTGTGGTTTGCTTGCCCAGGGAAGTTAGTAAGTATTTTCGCCAATTCACTAATCATGACATCATTTGCAAATGCATTATCAGTTGTGATACTGAGAATCTGTGGCAATCTCAGACGTGCAAAATGATACACAGGCTCACCCACCTTATTCTCAATGCTGAAATTGGTCAGAATGTCAGCAAACATCTTCGCGAGATTCTCCCCCAAATGCGTCTGTTAAACCAGTCAATGAAGCCATGCTGATTTCATTGCAGGTATGCACCGTTGGAACTTCAACTATGTCAAGTAATATGCTGATTGGAATACCATTATATAGGAAGTGAATGGTTATTGCCATGTACGCTTGATGGTTTGGAGATGTCCAGCAATCCGTCATGTAGTTAAGTGTTCCTTTGTGCTCCTGGTTTGATATTAGCACTGAACCCTTTTCCAGATCATTAACTTACTCATAGCATTTTCGTGATCCGCTTCTGCACTCTAGCAAATACCTTCTTCACATCATGACCAATGGTACTCAGTGATAGGATATAGTAATTCAGACGACTGGTTTTCATCAGGCGATTGAATCCTCAGTCCTTAATGATGTTGAAAGGGCAAAGGTTTTTGCATACCCAATAAATGATTTCCGCTCTCATCTTCATTGCTGTATGCTGAACATTCGAGTAAGTGATTTCACCTTTGGCTTTCTGATTGAAAAACTCAGTCACTTTCCCAGAATGTTGGTAATTCTGGATGATCAATTGGCATGTCTCCTTGTCTGAAGCACTGTTGGCCACTGCTAGGACCTCTGGACCCCAGCATGTTTGTGCATGCCATCACAGATTACTTGTCGAATGTGCATCATGCTTATCTAGATATCTAAATATCTTCTTTTTGCAGTGCTTTTGCAGGCAAGTAAAGATATGGCATTTCCAATGGTCATTAACACCAAGGCTTGGTGAGAAGAAAGAATAGATGGGGCTTTCCCACTTCTCTTTGAGTCATTCTGTAAGTCATGAGATTCTTGCTTCTCCATTTTGAGGATTATGCAACTCACTAAAATCTTTTTTGTTGTCATCATCACTCTCCAAGAGTGACTCTACAGTCTCTATGACTGCTGCTGCTTTCAACCTGCTCTTTCCAGTCCGCGCCAGCATGGCATCCTTTGATTTGCCTTTTCCTCCTGTCAGCGCTGTCACCTGTGCTAGTGTTGCATCCTTTGATCATCAATCTTTTCTACTTTGTGCTGGCCCTTTAGATCCATCATGCTCCAGGATGTTTCCATCCTTGTCTACTTGAATGACTTCATTTACCCATTTAGTGGTGAGTCATGCACTGTCCTCTTCTTCAGAATTGGAACTAAAATCTATATCTTCAGATATTCTTGTCATTGACATTCCTGATTGTTTCTCTGCTGTTTGGGCAGAGGATTCAGCATTGACAGTTTGCTGAGTGGCGCTACTAGAAGGGGCATTAGGTGCTGCCTTCAATGCGTTGCCGGTACACTGTCTCTTTGCTGGTATGTCATACAGTGTGCCATCAGGTGCAGAATGTGTAATGATTTTGCATTTGGAGTGTTTGTTCAAAGCAGACAATTCTGGCTGAGGGGTAGGAGGAGACATAGTGGTGATTCATAGGTGGGAATCATAGCTAGCTGTTAGGGTTGTCAACTTGTCATCCAACTGGAAATGTGATCAGAGAACTATGTAGGACAGAGATGAGATCCCTTGAAAGGTGAATGATGAGAGACAAGGTGGCTCCACAAGGCAAGTGTGAGTGCAGATAATGAGACAATGAGATGACTCAGATGACGAGGTGACATGTTGTGGATGGCAGTTCCAGACCTCAGTGCTGCTATAGGGGAAGTATAATGAGAACACACATGAACGATAAGTGGGAAAATGAAAACACAATGTCATTTCTACACAATGCCATCCTCAATGAGCAAAGAGGCTGCTTAACACAGGGGTGGATGGGTGCTCCGATGTGGCTGTTCTGCTCTGATCCGAGTGTGGCTGGTTGGTGATGGGTAGCCCCTAACCCAGGGTTAATCAGGGGTGACTCATCAATGACCCCTACCCCTATCCCTTCTATACCCGACCCCTTAACCCCAGGGGTAACCCCTACTCCTGCTACACACTAGCCAGAATCAAGGCAATAATGGAGCTGAAGAAACTTGAGATTACATCACAATTTCTCCAAAATGAGCTTGCAAAGTTCCTCCAGCGTGAGTGAAGAAGGGACCTTGAATGGCATGTTGCTTCCATCTTGAGATTTCACTGTCAATGAGATAACAAAGGCTAGAGGAAGTTAGACATCAGTGAAAAGCAAATAGACTAAGAAAAAAGAAACATGTACATTGCACAAGAGGATCATAATCATTGATAGGCTTTGGAGGTTGGCCTTGGCTTGATCAATCAATCTTTTGTGTCATATTTGAAGGTTTACAACCATGCCTTTTTCCCAGGGCAACTGGTTGTTTGGCTTCCAGCTGGAGATGCTTTCAAATGCAATGAAGGGATTCAGATTCAGATTCAGATTCACCATCCAAGACACCAAGGACATTGGATTCTGAGCTGACTGACAAGTTGTTGCCCAGTGGATCCTTACCCCCATTCTGATTGTACAACAAGTAGCTGGTAAAGGAGCTAGGGTGCTCATCTGATGTGTTGTTGATGCAGTACAATTCCTCCATGATGGGTGGTAAGTCATGGTGAGTGACAGCTGAAGATGTACAAGTATTAGATGACATAGACAACTGTGCAACAAAGACATACCTTTTGTTTTATTCACAGGTCTTTTGCAATGGTCCTTTCTCTTCTCCTCCCCACTACTCATGGTATCTGCATCACCTTGAGCCCAAGAATGCCCAGAGTGATTCTTGGATTGCTGGGATGCTCTTGTAGCTTGCCCCAATGGAGTGCATGTCCCTTTGCCAAGTCCAGCATTGATACACCTACTGCAATCATTCATACCATTGGGATACTCACATCTGACCTTGCAAGCCTGGCAGCAACCACAAGCTGGTCACTTGGATGTATTGGGAGTGCAAGATGATGAAGCTGATCCAACTTGATTTGAAACAGGTGAGGTTGTGTTCCTCATGATAATTAGGATTGCTTACCTGTCTTTTTTCACTCTGGAGTACCCACACTGGCCTTTTTTGATCTCCTCCTTTTACCAGACATTTGCAAAGATTGTAGTAAGTGAAGGAAAAGTGTAAGAGACAGTGTTTTACATAGGTAGTTACATATCCCCCAATGTATCACACCATCAGCCAAGCCTCAAAATCATATTTTTTTCCTTCTCATATTCTTGCCCTCAGTCCACAATAGAATTTTCCTCCTGAATTTTCCAATTAATTTGATGCATGTCCAAAGGTGATCTGTTGAGTATTCAGTGAGATATACATTTTTCTTTTTTTTTTTTTTTGGTTATTTATGCTTGTGCCAACTTTCCTGAAAAGGACAATAAGTATATTCATTGTTTACTGATGCTGGTGTGTATGGTCTGTATGGAGTTTTTACTCTTCAAAAAGCCAATAAATTGGAAAAGCCAGAAAATAATGCAATGTTGAATGTTTTGCTGATTTGGCCGTAATAGGATCTGTTGTATTCTCATCAAATCGGGAAGTTACATCATCCTGAGATCCTCGTCACAGTCAGCCCGGTAACAAGTCCAAATTGCTCAATAAAGGGCACTTATTCTCCACCACACTTTCTCGCCCCAAGGGTTCTGGCATTGCTAGCCATTCTTCAAGCATCTGCTCCCACAATCAGGCCAGTCTCTCCATGTCTACAATCTTTCCATATCCTATGACAAAGTGTGCCTTTGCGGTGACATCCAGTCTCCAGACATTTGCTACAGGTCCATTTTATTGTTCCCCCTTTATGCATGCAATAAATTATCTTCAGACTTTGGTCTTGATTGAAAACAAATGCATATAATACCCTGACATCTTCTGAATCATCCTCAAAGCCATCCTCATCAGGAGATGGGCCATTGGCCATTTGGCCTTGCTCGCACTGCCTCAGTATCCAGAAACTATGCCATCGGACACTTCCAGACCACTGGAAGGTTGCCTGGTGTGACAACCAACACTCAGTGACATGCAGGAACACTTATGAATCATGTATCATTGGGAAAAGGGTAGAGACAGGCAAGTAGTAATGGAGTGAAGCAGGTAAAAGCGATTCTGTAGAAGTGGTACTGTACAGAGGTCCTTATGTCCTGTTTGAAACTTGACATGTGAATGATGTGATTGGGGAGCACCAATGGGGGGAATGTGATCAGAGTGAGAAGTGTAAGACAGTAAGAGCAGTCTTACAACCACTCTGCCACCAACAAACTTTTTGGTATTGAACAACTGGCGGGTAAGTATTTCAAAACATCACTCGGACTGGGAGGGTGGTTGCCAGTGTAGGGAAATCACTGTGATTAGAAGGGAAAAGAATACCATGATCGCTTTTATAGCAGTATTTTCGATAGCCCATTATAGTAACCTAACGAGGTCGTGGCCAAACCAGCACAACTCACGCTCGATTATCTCACCCGACGACACCTGTCGATCGTCAAATTCATCATCGCCATGAACGAAACAAATTTCTCACCAAGTCAACTATCTTCCATTTCGATCATTTTTTCCCGTCGCTGCCATACTTTGTTCAAATGGTTATAATATCCCACGTTGAACCGTAGGACTGTGGGTTATGCGGACTTACGGCGACTCCGAGAGTCGCCGAGGACTCCGAGGACAAACAGCGTGCATCGGTCGGCGTTCACGTCATTGCAAGTAAAATCATCGCTCTACGGGAACAGGAGTAGAATGCCACTCAACTCCGGCACGACACTGCCTTATTTCTTGGATATCATTATCCTCTGCATGGTCGGAACTGGATTCCTCCGATCGGTGTTCGGTCGACGGTCGTCAAGTGGTTTGCGCAAGCATCCCCTTAGTCGGGAGGAGTGCCTCTCAATAACCGGGCAATGATGGCCATCAAGAGAATGACGTTGCTGGGTCAACCGATCTTCCTTAACAATTTCGTATGACAGTATACCACCATTCCGTCTTCCGATTATATCAACGGCGCTTCTCGGCCCTACTTTGAGGACTTGCAGGTTTCATACATTGACGACCGGTTATTTTGCCTTTTTACCTTACCGTTTTATGCAGCATGAGACCGACTCAAGAGCTCGCCCAGTCTCCTTTATTCACCCTACCATCTGAAGAACTCTCTATTTTGGACAGGACAAAACTTTCGTATGAACGTGCAAGGGCAATTGGAAGATCATATGGTTCGTAAATCAGGGCGCATTGTATCCGTGTTACGAAGCGTCTGAAATTTTGTTCCAGCTTTTACAATGGAAGACGTACTCTTCCTTTCTCCCAAGTTCTGGGATTTACACACTGATCCCATTGCGAGCATTGATGGCGCCGCCGCCTCTCTCCTCACCCTCCAGTATAACCTCTGTGCCGGAACTCTGGTGACATATTTGCCCGAACAACCCGGCCTCGCTCCCCTTCTTCAGCGCGTGCTGGATTTTGAAGTCTCGTAAGCACTTTCATACCCAACATCTATTAGTCGCGTCACCTTGTGGTTCTCCACAGTGGACAGTACTGTCTCACAGAGGTTGGACACGGACTGGATGTTATACACCTAGAAACAACTGCAACACTACTTCGAGATGGGTTTTTTGATCTCCATACGCCAGTTCCAAGTGCGGCGAAGTAAGTTGACGGGGAGTCGGGACTTTCCGAGTCTAATGCTTTGACTTTCGCTTTCAGATGCATGCCACCTACATCGCCAATTAGCCCAGACTTTCCCTGCGTTTCTATTGTATTTGCGCGGACAATTGTTCATGAAGAAGATCATGGCGTAAAACCTTTTTACCTACAGCTACACAACGGGCAGTCCATGACCCCTGGGGTCACAATCAGGTGCACAATAATCCACCTTCATAGCTGGATCGATGGCTGACCGGATTATCTCCCTAGGGTCTTGCCGCCACGAGGTGGCTCGCGTCCTCTCAATCATTCACTCACGTACTTCAACCACGTGAGACTACCCCCGACAGCGCTGTTAGGAAGCATTAAAAATCCTGTTGATCCCCGTGCGGCTTTTTTCTCTAAGATTTACCGTGTTGCCATCGGCACGATCGCATTGAGCTCCCTCGGCATACCTTCACTGCAAATCGCATCTTACATCGCCTCACGCTATAGCCAGCGACGGCGTGTCGTTGATGCGAAAGGGTTATCCAAACCCATCATCACCTTTCGGACGCAAAATCAGCCTATTTTGACCGCCGTTGCCCAGTCATTTGTTCTTCAGGCAATGCACAAGCAGGCCGTCGCATGGTTTACTGATCCTGCGTTAGATCCTCGTGTGCGACATGCCGTTGCGACAGTGCATAAGGTGGCGATGATTCAAGCGGCTCAAGCGGCCAACCTTACACTTGGGGATAGGTGTGGAGCGCAGGGCCTCTACGAAGCTAACCAGCTCTCTGCAATGCATGTAAGAGATCTCTCTCTGACTCCGCTCTGCGCTGTTCACACGGTGTTTTTTCGGTAGGCTGACATGCGTGGGATCGCCATCGCCGAGGGAGACATGCTGGGAATCTCCATTCGTGGGTCTTTCTGCATATTCCAATTAGCATTTCTTACACTTTGCTACCGCGCCATAGGCCTCACATCAGAGTTACTTCTTGGACGCTACGCATTCGAGCCGCCACGCTACCCGGACAGCCCCCTTGCCAAACACGAGAATGGACTTTTTTCGGAGCTCCGTGCCACCCTTGCTATAGCACCGAGCCATCGCAGCTCTGCATACGACCGGGAGATCCTTCCGCGCTCCTTATCGTTTATACAGGCGATCGGCCATCGTATGTCATACGATGCAGCGCGCGCCGCGGCCGTTGATTCCCCCCTTCTGGACCTGTTCGAAGTTGCATCGATTTTGCAGGATGAAGCGTGGTATGTGGAATGTCTGGGCATGACCAGGTCTGAGCTGCGGAAACGCGAAGCGTGCGCGCTCGATGCCGTCTTTCCTCATCTAGAAGAGTATCTCGCGCGGATGGACGTTGCGCCATATGTCGTTGCGCCGATATCATCGGATGAGAAGTGGAACCTGTTTATTGATACGTTACAGACATTCGGTGGGACGAGTAGTGAATGGGGTGCAGGAATTGTGGGGACGTTCCTTTACGGAGATGAATCACCGATGCAGGTGCAAGCGACTCAGACACCTCATTGGAGTGTCCGATCAATGCTTTGAGGCATAGTGTACTTAATTTTCATGTCTTGGCCTGTCGTGGGAACAATCACATGCATGGACATTATGTTGACACTGTATTGGCAGAACTCTCAAGTTCATTGAGGCTCTCTGCAAGTCACCTCGGGTCTTTCGGGCAATCTCCGAACTTGGACAACTTCCTAGGCAAGTGCGAGGAGACACATTCCCAGTCGACGATTCCTGTCGCCAGCCTCCGAAAGAAGATAGGAAGAATGAGGACTAGAGGCACGTAGGCGGTGGTCTCATCTTCGAACTTAGAACTGCTCATGGCGATCTTACGATTGTTGCTGGAAGAAACGTGGAGGTAGAGAAGAGCGGTCGGGTAACTTAAGGAGATTTCATTCGAGCTCTGGTCAACCTAATGGATACTAGTTTACTATGAGAGAATTTGAAGCTCCTTATCTGCACCAGTGGAAAATAATTAACTCGAGGCATGGAGGGGCAAGAACGAGGAATGAGAGTATTTGCAATAGTCATGTCCGATTCTGCGGTGCGGTCGGAGTCAGTACGCGGCGTCAGTGAATGAACCAGGTACACGCGTTCTTGACAGTTTCGAGAATCATCGTCCGGGGCGGCGGGGCCAGCGTCTCGGGGTTTGATTGGCTTTTGATTTCTCTCACACCAGTACTACCACCAGTGAAAGCTCATCTGAAACCACGATTTTAAGTCAAATGACACACAAGTGACACAACTTGGGACGACGGAGCAGTGCTTTCTTTACCAGTGAGCCTGATACAAGCATTGCCATGACATGCTAGCTGAAATGCGCAGATCTCAACCCCATAACGAATGTGTCCTGATTTGGTGTGCCATCGAGAATCATGTTGAAAAAGGTACGTTTCGTCGTTTGTTCCCACGAATTCTATGTTCCGGCCACAATACCATCATGTAGTGGAACATTGCAGTGGTATTCATGATGCCTTTAGGCAAAACCGAAACCGTCATCCTGATCCTGAACTTATCATGTCCTGACTAGGGAAACGGTTGCGAACTCTGAGGGACTCACCACTCACCTAATTTTGGCAAACTCCTCGATCAAGAAAAGCTGGATTTTCGAACAGTCTGGGTTTAAAACTTTTAATCTAACACAAAAGAGGAAGTCGACCTGTTTCATTCTCAGTCTCCAACGCATCCTCTGACTGAAGGCAGCGTAACCGTAACAGTAACCGTAACAGCGTCTCTTGTTACGTTGTCTTGTGGAGGGAGGAGACGTGGCGTGGACAACGACGTGGTCACGTGGAGCACTTTCAAGTGTGGCAAATGAATTGAACACTTACTAAAAAAGAATAAATTTTCCTTTTTGGCCTTAGTCGCAACTAAATTTATGAGACGAGACTAGACAATATGGTGGAGGGAGAGCGAACGAGGGATGACAAATGGCCGAAGTGCTCGACGATGGCACATGATATTATTCCGAACTCTTGATTATGTACAATGTCCCCTCGAGGTGGGTTGAAGTGAAGCTTGAAGATGAAGGAACCAATGAGATCGGGGGAAGGAAAGCTCGGGAAGTCACACGGGCTTGGTCCGAGGGTTCGAAATCGGTCTTACCTGATAAAGCCATAATAAGGCTTGCCGCAGTCCAATTCTCATGTCGCAGCTCAGTCATCATTGGATCAAATGACCGGCCGGCACACTCTTCGCTTAAATGATGCGAGCACGAGCTAAGCCCCTAAATCTGACTCTCAATTTTGAAAATCAAAGCAATCTGGAGATGGAGATCTGGACGCGATAAATGCGGACAAGATACCAATGCGGTGCAGGCGGAGAGTGACAATCATTAGAATGGAATGGAATGGATAGACAAAAGATACAGACGACGTCGGTCATCGCACATGCAGCTTGAGGCAGTGGTAATGTGCAATTAAGTCGGTTGTTTCTCCCTACGAAATGACAAAACGGTCTCAAAAACATTGCAGCGATGCGTGAGAGTATCGTACAACGGACCGGCTCAGGGGCGAAGGGCAGCACAGGCCTCCTGTAAGGTAGGCCAGTCCAACAGTCGCCGAGCATCTTGCAATTTAAGGACAAAAATATGTAGCGTGAAATGACCCAACTAATCTGTAGATTCGCTTTCGTCGTGGAGCGAGAATGAGGGAAGACATGACGACTGTGGGGGGGATGTGGCACTGATGTGGCACCGGCAGTCGCCGGTCCGGCGCGCCTCGAGGACGAAAATCATTTGTTCCCAGGCAAGCAGGTTAATGGACACCGAGCGTCGTCTCACACGGGCACATGAGAGAAATACGGCTTCCTTCGTATAGTATCGAGCCAAGTGTTGTCTCCTACTGAGAGACAAGGCACGATGCGAGCGGGGACATGCATCTTTGAACCGTTGGCACAGTTCCATAACAATTTGGTCATGGGCACCACCTCAGTTACTCATCAATTTCACGAGGTACCAAGATCGAGAGAGGGGAGTCGCGTCGAGGTCCAAGTTTCCATTTCCATTTCCATTTTTATTTTTCGTTTTTCTTCTCGGAAGTTCCGGATACCTTTTTCTCCGTTTGATCTGTATTTAAGCTACCGCACAACTATCGTGCACCACACTCACCTCTCCCGTTTGCTGCTGTTCAACACTTCCGTCCAGTTGCATGGAACAGCGTCGCATGCATTCACAGCAGCTCACTCACAATGCGCACGACGCAGTGTCCTTCGACATTTTACAGACCCCATTCTGTCCTAGTTTCCCAGAACTTTTGGAGGAATCCAAAGCCATACAGGCGCCTCGCGCCTCGTCCTCATATGTCCAACAGTACACCCCTGATAGTGGCGCTCCCTTTGAGGAAGGGGGATCCCCTCCCCTCCCCTACCACATACACGAACAGCCCCAGCAAGGTCCGACGGGGGCGAGTCACCCCCGTCTCGGCACATCTCTAGCGCAGCATCAATCTCGCCAGACCGTGCCCCATCCTTTATTCCCACATGACAACGAGGGACTCAATCCAACGCCTCAGGGTCTTTCCCACCAACTGTCTCGAGCCGCCCCGCATTCCCCTCGCATGCCCATTGATCTTTGGGCAATTGGCGCATTTTCTGACAACCCCATCACACAGCCCACGTCTCTACGAGAGGGGGTCTCACCTATGTATGGCGTCACGTACCCTCTTCGCCCGCAGCCGCTGTATCCCCCCGCAACACCGCACCGTTCGGCACCCACTCATGCCCCACCCGAACACTCTCAATCCACTACGACCCCGGGTCCGTCAACATTCCACGAACAGCATGGAGACAAGGCAATTGTGGATCCGGGCCAACGGTCGCGGTCGTGGGGCGGTGCTGGTTCGTTGGACCCGGCGACAGGGGTGTTTTCTCGAACGTCGGACCACCCCCGAATTCGTACCCCGCAAGCATGCGAGAAATGCCGTGCGCGCAAGGCAAAAGTCAGTATTACCTCTCCCCTTGCTTCCCGCCTATCCCTTCCTGTTCATATTCTGACCAGCGGCCGGCTCTTTTGTCACACAGTGTTCCGGCGAGCACCCGACATGCCAGCGGTGTCTCGAGCGCGGGCTGGAGTGCAAATACGCCGCTGAGCGCCGCATGCGCGGACCCAACAAGCCGAAGCTCCCACTCCCTCCACTGCCAGATGGGTCCCCGCAGCCCGCCGTCGCGGAGGAACAGAAAACCCGCAGACGCGCTTCCACCCTGCCCACCGTTCAACGCCGGGGATTGCAGATTTGGGATGCGCAGCAGAGGCACCTGCAGGAGAAGCAGCAGAAACAAAGACAGCAACAACGCGAACAGGGCGTCGTCGCTGCCGCATCACCCGCATCGTCCGCATCGTCCGCAGGTAGTGGAATCTTGGGATACCCGCCCCTATCCGAATCCGAAGCGTCGCCTATGACACCGCACAGTTCGCTCGACAGCCGCCACTCCGCCGTAAACTTTCCTGCGTCACCGCGGGTACTCGTTCAAGACTTCTCTGCAAACACGCAGCCAGGAGTGCTGAGCCATGTCAATGAAAGCAACAATTATGAGGACGAACATGAGGGTGCTGTCGCCACGGAGGGAATGGTTGCCGGTAGATATGGGCAGGAAGTCTTATCTGACCCGCGCTTGAGATTGTCTTTCGAGAACACCAAGACCTTCTGAAACATTCGTATTCGCCTTCGTCTCTTACGGTTGCTCTATCTCGCATTGCATATCATATTATTTATTATTTTCTGTTTGCACGTCTTACTTGGTGCTAATCTCGACACACTGTATCCTCGGCACGCACTATGTATTTTTAGCAGAGGAGTAGTCTAGATTTTTTAAATTACTCTGCACCTAATGCCAATTCTCGTCTCGGTTATAATTATACCGGCGCCTGGGCATGCTTAGTTGGCCACCCTCGATCTTCCACTGGGACAGATTTATAGCATTGGTTGGTGATCGAGACAGTCCTGAGCATTTCGATGAATATGAATGGGAGCGAGCCCTACTCACCGGTACGGTGCCACCGTACCGCCGAGATTTCATCGCGCGATCGAGTGTCAAGCTAGGAAGCTCCGCAGCTCTCGGCCCCTGAGGAGTAAGCGTAGACTCAAGGCTCCTGCACCTTGCACACAAAAAGCCCCTTGCACAAAAAATGCCGATCGGAGATTGAACGGAAACGTCGAACTTCTCTGGCGATCCTCGTCTACTTGAGCCAAGAGCAGTCAGCAGGACATTTGAGGGTTAGCTGGCATGAGTGAGCTAGTTTCCGCGGGATCTCAACATGGAATGGGGACCAGCAAAACACACCGAAAGTCGAGGAGCACGTTTCAATCACGGCTGATATACCACGGGGC
This sequence comes from Russula lepida, assembly GCA_003316425.1. Classification (NCBI taxonomy): domain Eukaryota; kingdom Fungi; phylum Basidiomycota; class Agaricomycetes; order Russulales; family Russulaceae; genus Russula; species Russula lepida. The sequence continues at coordinate 3,277 of QFEZ01000986.1, read as the reverse complement.
AAACTCAAGGACCAAGATGTTGTGTCAATTACAACGGCTGATGTATGGCTGGCTGTTGCTGAACTGTGAGATCCAACTAATTTCAAAAGCAGAGAAATGAAAAGCACCGTCGTTCATGCGAGAAGTACTGATACCGAAGGCTGCATGTTGTGGTTAGATGCGAGCAGTGTTTCAAGAGATAGAACGATCGCCTGACAATGGCCTCCAGAGGCCTCGTCAGGCTGACCAGCAAATCCGATATTAATTAAACACGCCACGCTCACCCATTAACCCCGTCTAGATAGGCCTCTTTGTGTGACCGCATGCCGACTAATGCCATGTCCTCGGCACGATATAAAAAAAATTGAGTAAGGGTTCAGAGAGAGGCGAGAGAATGCCCAGACATTTTCAGCGAGCAGAAAGCCTTGAGGTCCCCAGTCGGATCACGTTGGGCCTGTATCCATCAGCGCGGGTCGCCAGATGTCCACCTATTGGCTGATCAGGGTTACGTTAGAAGATAATTCTCGAACGCCATCGAACCGCCACATTCTCGAGCCGTGCGGCGATTTGGCGCAGAACCTGGGCTGCTTATTGTGAGTAATTGTTGATAGCGGCAAGGCGTGGGAGGACACGATGCTCGAATGTTTCGTACGAGAGTGCCATCAAATCAACGACGTGCATCACCCTGACCGATATACTGGCGCCAAATCCAATTGCGGTTCGGTTCTGACTAGCATGTGACTGGTGGTGAGGACCAAGAAGCGTGCATGATGTCATTGTCAGCGGTCGTCAAGTTTCATTTTCCAAGGTATTACATTGGGCTGAGTTCGAAATACATTAGTTGTGTTTACGAAACCGGCCGCCAGATAACCAACCAAAACATTCCCCAGTGAAAGAGTAGGGCTGTTGTGCTTGTCAGTATTTTGAAGAGCGGACTTGGGAGCGGACTTGGAAACTCACGAAGAAATTTGAAATTGGCTAAGACTCACGGCAGAGGGACGACGGACGGGTTCGAGTTCGCACGCGATAAGTGCATCAAGTTGACCGACAACAAGTGTGCATGCAGGGCTTTCATTGGTTCATCCAGTCCGTGACATAATGTCAGGTAACTCAGGCTCAGGTTGAAGCAAAAGCTACCGATTGACGCCGCGCCTGCGTGTCCAGGCTGCTCTGATGGCTCGATCGCGCCTGACGGTCATAAACGTCGCCGTCAGAAAGAGTCCACGATCGAAAAACACACGACGTTTTAATCGTACAGTACCACCTAAGTCGTAGTCTCGGGGACAATCCAAAATCGGACTCCTCACGCCCTAAGTCCAAGTGTGACCCGCGACCATCACCCCCGAAGTTCTGGGATTGACACTACGACAGTATGTCGAAGGTGCAACGATTTGAGGGCAAATCCGACGTGTATCGGACTCCATCGATACCAGACCATTTTTGGCGCCTACTACTATTACTGTATTGCATCGCCCTTCTATCACTTGACACCGTGAGAACGACTCGACGTTATCCTGTGCTTTCCTTGTTTTTCCAGCAACTCGCCTGGCATCTACGGCTACCCTTCCCGCCATGCCCTTGCCGCCCTACAACGTTTATCGGGAACAACTCACGTCCCTATTTCACGGCCATGCGTTATGGGACCCAGACCCTACCAACCTGTACGCGCAAGTCGAGGTCGGCGATGTAGGTTACGTAAGAGAAGGCTGCTTCTTTCGCATGTTCAATGTTCTCCTCGAATGGAACGATCCGTCGAATTACAGACTTTGCGAACCAGAACCATACACCCGTTTGGACCTGGGACCGTTCGTCAATATCCGCAAGTCAAGGTTGCCCCGAGGAGATTACTACTCGCGACATGTGACACCCTTTCAGGAAACCGACAACACCATGGCAGCGGGACCCGACGAGTAAGTGATAGTGCTCTCAGAAAGTCATTGTTAATGAACCTTCTTCCTGGAGTTCCTCCGGTATCACCTATAGCTGCAGGAGGAAGCAAGGGGCACTTCTGACGCTTCCACAGGATGCCCTCCGCACGGACGTGATCCGCACGAAAGTGTTCGAGGACTACATCCGAGACAATGTGGACAGTTGGTATTCCCTCGCCCTTCGAAGGAGACTGGACGTCGAGCGCATGGAAGATCTCATCCTCGTCACTGGATGTACCTTGGTCACGTCATGGGGGGTCGCTGCATTCGTCGACAGCGCGCAAGATGCTGAGATTTTGCTGAGGTTACGTGGGAATGTTTTTGATTGGCGTGAGATCCGTCCAAGTGTCGCATATCAGAATAGTCACCCAGTTCGTCCCCATAGCCGAATTGCCGTTTCTTCTACTAATTTTTCTCCTCCATCATTCTTGAAAGAATAACCTACATTTGAACCAATGCGTGTTCATCAGAGGGTTTCGAGCGAAGCGCGTCTTTTTATGGACCAAACTTAAGGGCGCAGCGGAACCCCTTCCCGATGATCCTCACAATAGGCGAAAGGATGAGATACAAGTAACACGAGTTCCGGATGTTCCAGGTGTACGCAACTTTCCTGCTATGGAGTGCAGGAGAATGGAACATGACATTACATCTCCCTTCTAGTACAGGGACCCGCTCATTGGGGTGTTAGATTACCTCTCGGAGGTTGGCGTGCATCTCTGTTTGCTTTACTTTAACCCTACTTAGTGCCCTACAAAAGAAGTGCCCGGACGGTACCGTGGCTATTGCCCATGATGATGATCTTCAGCTGGTTGAGCAGGTGGTACGTCTGCATTTATTGTTATCCGCAGACAATTGATAACGCACACGTTTTAGGATACCTTCACTGCGGATGCGGTGGCGTCGTTCTTGCTCCAGAATGAAATCGACGTGCTTGTCGAGAACGGCGGTAAAATCGTCCTGCATCACTTCAAGGAACATGGAAGCTGAATGGTACTTTAACAGCGATAATCCTACACGATGAGGAGGAAGAGGTAATTCCCGAGGAGAAAAAGGCTATCTTTTACGCGGCAGCTGAACTGGAGGTACGATACCATTTCTTGAATCCATGAACATACACAAACTCATGGATCATGACTTAGGGAGAGCTTGTCCCACTCGTCTTACATCCTGTGTTGTCAAAATACCTTCTCCAACTTGATATCACCAGCCAACCCGTTGAACACGACTACGATCTCCCGATGGAAGATATAACTTCTTCTGCCTCCGACCCACCTATGCATTCACTAAAGTTGGAGAACCATCAAGGATACCCCCAGCTCATCACTGTTCAGGTGTCAAGCAACTCTCCGAGCGTCGGAATTACTGTTCAA
>QFEZ01000981.1:24894-39212 GCA_003316425.1 Russula lepida | reverse complement strand
GCGCCTTGATCGTGACTCGCCCCGCAGCGGATGGGCCTTAACATCTCCGGGGTATAGTCTTGCTGTCGAGGAGGGTGAACGTGGGCCGGAAAAATCGACGAAACGGCGACCCCGATGTCGCCTGTGCTGGTCCCACTTGATGGGACTTCCTCAATTTGGTCCACCTGCAGGAGTAAGTCCCCTCCCCATCAATCAATATGATAACGACGCACCGATATCCCCCTACTGACACTGCACACACGTTCAGTTTCCAAGGACTGTGCAGTGGCAATCCCATCACTGCCATCGCCGTTGTCGTTGGTCGCGTTTGTCATCTCCGAGTCGTCGCGGGCCGGGCTGTGAATGGAATCGTTGATAGTGTAGCTGGAGTGGAACATGCAACAGATGATATGAATCCTCATATTTGAAAGATGAGGTGCAGAGGACGGTGCGATGGAGAAGGTGAGGGTGAGCCTGAGATTCCCACGCCGTACTGAGCGCCCAGGAACGCACACCGTCAAAGTGTGGCGCTTGTTCAGGGACAGCTGGACAGAGATGGAGGGGCCGCGACTGCTCTTGCAAGGAAGCATCTGCATGGACAGAGGGGACAGTGGATGACTATTTTGTAGCAAATGAGGGGGGCGTGGCGAGGTAGAGCCAAATGTCAGAACGCAGTTTCAAAAGCATGGTGATCTATATACTTGTTGACATAATATGAATCAAAGACGTCCAGCGAATTATGGAGAGTCCATCGTTGAGAGATGCATTTTGTTCAGTAAACCCCAATAAGATGTGCAGCACGCATGATGCACTCGATATGGATGATATCTTCGGAAGGTGTCCCATCGTCACGGACTTCCGGCTTCACAATCCACATTCCTGTTTTCTCGTCAGGTTCGTCACCGATACAAGAGTACCAGTGCACCAGTGCACATCGATATTTGATACCACAATGGGGAAATGACAAGAAGAACCGAACACGAGCAATGCTGAGGCCGTGCATCCCTTTCGCCTTTGCATCAGTTTCCGCAAATAGACAGTCATACCGGCTAGGGCCACGTTGCCAACTGGAAACTGCTCGGATTAGCTCACGTCGCATCCCGCCAACACCGGAGAGATCACTGGGAGCGTAGAAAGTTGCAACAACAGTTATGAACATGGATTTTTTCATGAAATTCAGGGAGATCGTCATCTGGTTCCGGCAACTTCTCGTTGAGCTGGCCGTACAGGAATCTGCGGATGAGTTGGAGGAGATCTGGCTGACGATGCTTGTCAGCAAGAACAGCAGCCGTTTGTCTTCTACCTAGAAAAACAGCATTAATGGGTAAGTGAATACTGCAATAATCAATTACACACCTATGGCCTTCGTCAACTTGGCAAACGCGAAGGTCCGTGGTCCAGGAACATCACCTTCATCTTCGTCATTATTAGTATCACCGCCATTCTGACCGCGGTCGTTATGAGGGATTTGCGGCACTTGCAGCACTTCGACCCAGAGGACAGTGAGCTTTGTAATAAATATAGAGAATGAAATATAACTTACGGCCTTGGAGCATTGACAATACGGCCTGTAAAACATCACCCTCTAGCATGCCTCGTGCTTTGAAGTCGGCACGGGATGCAGCAAGTTTGCCAAGTCGCTCGATGGTCAATAACAGTGTTGTGATCGAGTATGCTGCTTAAGTCCAGACACATTGCGAAACCACCGGGTACAACCATCGACGGAGCAACATAGATGAGGAGAATCGGTACCCCTAGAATGGGGGTGAAGACCCCGGTTGCGGGACATGGCAGACTCGAAAGGCGTGGAAATTTCGACTTGTCCAAAACTTTACTAGTCCGCGTCTGTCAGCTGCCACGTTGACTACATCCCACCGCTTCACAAAACCACTCACATCCAATGACTCCCACTGCACCTCAAAAAACAATGGCTACGAGGCCAAGTAACCCAAAACACCCGGCTTATAAAGTCGGCGCAGCGGCTCCAAAGAGGAAACGTCGCACAGAGACTGAAGTCGCTGACACTAAGAAAGCTAAGGCAGCGCAAGCTGCTGAGGCTGAGAAAGTGAGCCAAGCCAAGCTTCAGAGGGTGGTTAACTTGGAGCACAGGATGATGGTGGAGGAGAACACTATTGATATAACTCCTCGCCTTCAGCACCCTTTGCCTCGTTCGAGGCGCGTGGACCAACACGTGGAGACGCATATAGGGGCCTCATCGGGTGGATCTGAAGGTATAGGAGATGATTCTGATCCCATCAGTGATGAGGCTTTCGCCCAGGTCAGCGGGGTAGGTGACACCGACCTCGAGGAGGACGCCAGGCCACCGACACCAAAGAGAGCGAAGGTTCGGAAACCTCGAGTGCGGCGTGACGGGGTTGAAAAGGTCCGCACATCTATCGGTAGTGATGGGAAGAAGAGAGGCGCAAACCCATTTGATGCACGCCCATCACCTGTTGATGTTGATGCACGCCACATCATGAAAAAGGTAAGTCCGATATGAACCCAGCATGGGAACTGATAAGCTAAAACTGTACAAGAATAAGGATTTTTCCGCTTCGTTCGTCTTTTTTCCTTCGCTTCATGCCCTCAAATTTGTTACTGACTTTGGATGAAAATGTCCTGTACTACTACAATAACGGCCGCGGTAACGATGGTACCAATTCGATTTCTGACTACATCAACAACTGGATACATGGTGTTAGACCGTCACCAGCGTCAACGACTTCCGGCTCCTCGACTCGGTTGGAGCGGCGCAGAGGCCGGTCTCTCGCCTCTAGATCGACCCAGTCGTTGATGACTTCTGGCGCCTCCGTCAAAAATATAACCACAGAACTAGATGGTGTCCGAATGGGGGGCATCTCAGACGAGGATGAAACCCATGGACTAGAACGCGATTCCGTCATCAAGAGCCCTTTCAAAGGCAAGAAACGACTCACAAGTGAGGTGTGTTTCAAATCCCTATTTCATATCCTTTTTACAGTAGTCCTCATGTATATCCAAGGGCAATGTCGGGATCGTAGATGCCAACCATGACGACTTAACAGAAGTTGCTAGGAAAGGCAAGAAACGCCGAGCGGTAACATTTCAATATTCCATTCCTTTTTGAGTCTCATGTACTGTATATCTAAGGTCAACAAGCCAAGGTGTCGTGCTAGCAACACCGACCTTCCTGATGGTGCACAGGAAGGTCAAAAGTTTCGACGCCGCTTTATTCCCACTGTGATTTGGTACCATGCCACTCAGAATGATGCATGGAATACCAACGACAGAGAAATGGTCCCTGCATTGCAGGCTATCTGGGATACTGTTTATGGTCGTACTGTCCCCCATCAGATTGAAGTCAACGATGCAGTCTTCTGAGTGGTGAGTCTTACGTAATTTTACAAAGAGGGTAAGCGCTTCTGATTCCCATGATTTGCAGACCACACAGAGAATGTCAGATACCTGGCGTAGCCCTATTGGATCAAGTGCCATTACCACGGTCAACTCGTTCTTCAATTCAGGAGATCTGTTCAAGACTGAGGAAAGCCGGCATGAGTTCGCCAAAAACTCTCTCGACACATTTCAATTCCTCTTTCGTGACTATTACACTAACTTCTAACTTTCTTCCTTTGACTGATTGTAAGGATTCCCTTAGTGCCACGCTCGGAATTGATTGGAAACGGCTGAGTCGGAGTGCCCGTCAGCCACACACCGTTCAACTTGTATAGTTTTTCATTTTCACGTCTCACTGCCTCCATTCATCAACCGTCGACTCTCGCTCATCGCCTCCTCCTCAACCACCGGTGCAAGACACTCGCGAACAAATCACACTCCCTCCTGCCTCCACAGCCTCCCGCTTTTCCTTTTCCCTTTTCGCTTACTTACTTCTCCTCTGTACTTCGGGCAACGACGATCAACGCTTAGCCACAGACGCATGGCACTAGTACGCCCCCAATACATTCCTTAGACTCTTTTTCCTTCAATTTTACTGACATTTTCTATACATTTTCCTGTCCACTCGGTGCAACGACGCCCGGTATACCCTCTCTCTTACTACACTGCTTGCTCCTTACCACCGGTTTTCGATTATGTTGTAGGGACGCTCACTGTATTTAAGCTGCCGCCTTTCATGGCTGGCATTAGCATTCACTTAGTTTCCGAATCTCACAGTGTGTTTCCTCTCTCATCTTGCGTGTTCTCATCTCTATTGACTCGTCTCATTCCGGCACTCGCGCTCGTGGATCTGCTGTCCACCTTGTGCTCATTCTGACTCGTCTCTCGCCTCTTGTCTCCTCTCCTTATCTCATCTCATCTCTTATCAATCCATCTCTCACCGCATCTCTGGGACGACCACCAACCTCGCAGCCGCTAGCTTAGCTACATGATTAAAGCTTTCATTGAAGATGCACCAAAAGTGATGATATGGTGAGCATAGTGAGGGCCAATGCAGCGGCGATGCAGGCTGGTGCTGTGTCTTATTCTGTCTTATGTTGCCTTAAACTGTACTTAGTCTGATGTAAATTGGATGGACTTAAATGCTGCTTAGTTTATAGAATTTTACTTAATCTAATGTGATGCTGCTTAATCTGATGCAGTTTTGCTTAATTTGGTGTGACTTTGCTTAATTTGGTGTGATTTTGCTTAATTTAATGAGCTTTTCAATGCATGATAAGGCAAAATTAAGGAAGAAAGTAAGGAACATTAAGGAAAATTTGCCTTAATTAAGAAAAATGTGGCTTGTTAAGCAATTGAATGTACTTAAAACCTCCTTAAGGATTTTTCCTTAAAATCACCTTAAAATGTGCTTAAAGCTGTTAAGACAATTTTAAGTAACTTAAGGCAACTTTAAGAAAATTTCCGAAATGCTGATGAGGTCGACAAGCTCCCAAGTGTCATTTTTAGACAGGGCATCCATCTCGTATTGACATGCTGCAGCCCATTCCTCTGCATCGGCAGCTTCCATAGCCTCCTTATAGGAGACAGGATCACACCCTACAGCTGCCGGAGCTGCCACAGCCAGTAGTTCAGCCAGTGCAAGCTGCCTAACCTCATCGGTTGGAGTGGTACACACTGCTAAGGCTGCCATTGTTGCAGCAGCTGTTCTGGCAATCGGCATAGGATCGGTGGCTTGTAGAGGGGTTGCCTGTGATGCAATTGATGTCCCAGAGGCTGCTGAAGGTGCCGAGGCTACAGGAGTAGTTGCCACATCCAACACATTGACAGCATTATGCTGCCTAGAGGGAAGCGCGGTGTTGTCTGCATTGTAATACCTAGGGTTCGGCACCCTTGCACATCCTGATCGCCTTGGTGCAGTGTCCATCTCACGCAGCAACTGAGCACGCTGCATTTGATCCTCAAATCCCCCAGGCATTTCTAGCTCAGGCTCAGGAGGATGGTGCACAGTGCAGACTGCACTTGGACGAGGTGGCAGTGAGTTCAGCAGTGAATGATGTTGTTTGGGAGTTATTGGTGGGGCAGGTCCTTGGATGGGAGGTGTATTTGGTCGACTATCTGGATCTAACATATTCATAACATCTTCCTCACTGCTCATAGAGGGAGCAAGGGAAGGAGCTCGCAAACTCAGTGGCCTTGCTGCTGTGTTAGGCACAGCAGCTGCCAGAAAGAATGGTATTGGGATTGGAGAAGAAGGTTGAGGGTGTGTCTCAGCACCCTGCTGGGAAGGAAAGCAGCTCTCGTCGAATGTCACATCTCTAGACAATTTGACAGAGCGGGTATGTTTATCCCATAGCTGGTATTCCTTAGAACCAGGCTCATACCCGATAAGCGTGACTTCTATAGCCTTTGCATCTAATTTGCATCGCTTATCTGCAGGCACATGCATGTACCCCTTGCATCTGAAGACACAGAAATAAGAGACGCCTGGAACTTGACCAGGTTTCCAGGCCTCAATTGGAGTTCGCCACTTAAGCGTACGGAATGGGGTGCGATTGTATGTATGAGCTGCCATACTGACAGCATATTCCCAAAAGCTGTTTGGCAGGCCAGCGGTATGTAGCATGGCCATTGCCTTATCCATAATGGTGCGATTAAATCACTCAGCTTTCCTGTTTTGCTGCGGTGAACCCAGCATTGTAAGGTGGTGCTCTATCCCCCTCTGGCTGAGAATGTCCTTAACATTGGCTGCCATATATTCGCCACCTCTGTCGGAATGCAGTGCACGCAATTTATCACTTGTCTGGGTTTCAGCCCAGGACAGGAACTTCTGCAATGCTGCCACAAATTGATTTTTGGTTTTTAAGAAGTATATCACCACATGGTGGGAGTGATCATTGACAAAGGTTGCTATATAGCTAGATCCTTGAATGGATTTGGTCTGCATTGGACCAGCCAAGTCACTGTGGACTATCTCCAGAATTCTACTCGTTGATTTGGTAGAGCCAGGGAAGGGTTTGCAAGTGGACTTGCCGAGCTCACACCCATGACATATAGTAGGGATGTCCATGGTAGAGCTGCCAAAGTCCATGCCTTTGACGGCAGAGGGACCATGGGCTTTGAGAGCGGCATAGGACATATGACCCATGCGCTGATGCCAGGTGTGTAGAGATGTGGCAGCACCTCCAGTGTGTGCATTTAGGGAACTACCTTCAGCATCTAACCAGTAAAGGTTGTCCTTAAGGTACCCAACAGCAACACAATGTTCTTTGAGAATGATTTGAAATGCCCTTTCAACAAAGGTTACCAAGGCACCCTTCTGTTGAGACAGACCGCTCTAGCGATATGGATCGGCTCCCGGACTTATACTGTACATAGTAGTAGTTACCAAGTGCTGCCAAGTGCTCCAATATATCTTATTGCTTTAAACTACTTCCAGTCGCTCCCTATGAGCTCCCGAGGTGTTTGGACAGCTGCCTAATAGCTGCCTATGGCTGCCTAACAGCAGCATATAGCTGCCTTTAGCTGCCTTTAGCTGCCTTTAGCTGCCTATGCTACATGTGCCTCGGTAGCTCTACACATGTTGATTGCCGATACTTTGTCGGCAGCTCCTATTCATTACTGTGCCATAATAGTCTCTTTACCTGCCTATTCTATTACCTATTAGATTTCGTTCTACCGGTAGCTTTACTCTTTTAGCTTTTCTTATTGTCTTCGCTACCGATGATCCTTGCAGATCAGGCACATTCATTCATGTATAAGTAGTGTAACTTGTACGCCTTAGCACCCCAGTTCTTACTGACTGGTCTGCATGCTTAGGCAAGTATTTACAGCTCTATAATACAGTTCTTACTGACTGGTCTGCGTGCTTAGCTGCCGACCACTTTACCTTGCTGCGCTTCAACACCTTCTGCATAAGAGCGCAAGTTGACATGAAGCGTGTCTTAATGGCAGGTACATGGAGCACATTGCTCAGGGTAATCTCATAGCCTTGAGGGCTTTTAAAGATGACAGTACCGACACCAATTTGATTGACTGTGGACTTATCTCCAAGGCATATAGTGCCTTTGACAAGGGAGTAGTCCCAGCCAGAAATCGTGTAAATGAAACCAATTGTGGTCAAATAGTATTGAATATTAGTTTTCGTAATAAATTTGACATGCTCCCTATATTTAATTAGTTGAAACGCAAATCGCATCAAATGAAATGCAAATCATATCTAATGATCGTATCTAATGATCTGAATCATATGAAATGAGACCAAATCATTGTTTTCATTTGTTTTCATTTGTTTTTTCTATTGATTTGATACAATTTATTTTTTTGTGAATGGGATCAAATCCTGGCAATTTACAATATATCTAATTGTATCTAATTGTACCAAACTACTAAAAATTGAAGGCAATTCCAAGTGATCGCCTCCAAAGTCTTGCTATTGTTGTCGGTATGCGTCTTGTTGGTGGTGAGTGGGAATGTGTCTTGAGGGCAGTGCCCATAGTACCTACAGTAATTTAAAGTGAAGAAAAAGGTCAAAAGAGCTAAATTGACTCACTAAGGCTTGGGTGCTCACGGTGCCCTACACGGAGCTTGTGGCTTCTTTTTTGCCTAAAATAGTAGCATTAGTAGACGATGGATAGCATATACTCATACAACTTACCTCTGCTTTCTCTTCTTTCTCCCGTTGCTTATAGGGCTAGAGACATATTAGATGATTCCATAGTTGAGCGAACAAACGACATACCTCTAATATATTTGGGTCAAGAAATTTGAAGTCCCTGTTGAAGTCCCCAATGGTGCTGTTGGGGTGCTCTTTGCACCAGTCTTCGGCATAGAACCTCCTGTAGTGGGTTTAGTGAAAATGCCCAGCTATAAGGGGCTGACGAACACACCTGGCTGTGCATCCATACCCTGGACGCATCTTCTCCATGTGGGTGAACCGCTTTTGGGTCAATGCCAGGATATCGTTATGCTCATGCAACGTCAGCAGAGAGTGGAATATGATGGCATTTTTACTTACCTGTTATGAGGCATTGGACATTGAAGCACTGGGCCCTGCATTCTTGGCCGTGTTACCAGCGGAAGGCTGGCCATCTTGAGGGGCCGCGATACTCTCTGGGGCACTAGAAGGGCCCTGGGGTATTGTGGCTGTACATTCACCGTTTACGATCTGCGCTGCGTTCTGCAATGGCCGACTAGAGTCTGGGGAGCTTGTGGAAGCTGACTCGGAGGCACTTGGAGCCACTGGTCCGATATTGTCTTGAATTATGGGCGAAGGTCGAATCTGGTTGACAGGGAATCGTGCCGCGTTGGGATGATTAAAGACGTCTGCACTGGAGATAGAGGATGTTAGCCAAGTCAAGAGATTGATAGATACACATTACAGGGGGTCTCTGAGGGGCCTCGGTTTGGATCTCAAGGAGGCCTGGCTTGTTGCAGCCCAATTCTCTATCTGTATGTGACGGAGAGAAGAGCCTGGTTCACGATCAGCGCCGTCGACATCTTCAATCTGGTTCGCGGACACCGCTTGTCCATGGGCTTGATTTTCAGGTTCGGGACTGCCTCCGATCCTGTCCTCCAAGTCTGTGTCGGAGATCCTCGCTTTCTTGTTTGGTGGGTGGCCCTCATCCGCATTATTATTTTGACTCTTGATGGCCTTCTTGTGGTATTGGTTGTACCATACTGAATACAACATCATTGCGAGTTTGCTTGCCTTCCAATGGTTGTCACAGTACTGGAGGACCTCCCATCGTCCCTCCATCTCGCAAAGGTATTCTTCATGCACGTCTCTAGATGCGTCAGTCCATTTCTCAGGTGCTTTACCTCGTTGATAGAGGTCTTTCCAGATCATTCTTGTGTGTTCTCGGATTTGGGCCACCATATTACCGTCAATTGGCCTGCCATTGATATGCTCTATATAGAGCATCATAACGTTTTCGCCTTTTGCAGATCTTGTACCTCCGCGCGTCTTGTCTTTGTTGTCTAGTAGGTCGGAGGCATCCTTGGTACTGTTTTCATTTTCTTTCCATTGTTGTCTGGTCCAATACTTGATGTGGGGGTATTCTGACTGCGAATACACAACCAGCTTGGTATCGTCTATGGTTGTATTATGTGAGGATTGCTTGTCCTCGTACTGCCTCTTTGTCGCGCCATTGGTAAACATCGCTATTAGCATATTATTTGACTGGACGAGTTTTTGGTGGGTTAATCTAAGCCACAGATTGTTAGTTATTAGACTGGGATATGAGGAAACGTGGTACTTTCCTTAGTTTCTTGTGCTCTTCTTTTTCATACATGAGCTCGCACTCGAGGCGGTGGCACCTGTCCTGAAGATTGCCACTATATGCGCCTGATTCATGAGAGAGTGAGCCACCCAAAGTCCCAGCAACATTCCTGGAGCCATGTGAGATGTCGCCAGCAGATAAGAGCCTGTTGTGTAGCAGAGTGGTTGGGCTCTGGGATACAGAGGACGTATCATGGCTATCGTCCAATCCAGCAGACAAATCCGGAGGCATGTACATGTCGTCGATAGAGCTCGTGTTGTGAAAAAAAGAATTCTGGAGGGGGAAAGAGTCCATGGAAACCGGAAGTGCCTCTGTATGTAGCATTTTTTTTTGGGGGGGGAAGGGGAGAAAAGAAAATGATGACAAATGAGAATGACGATATCCTTATCGTGGATCACACGTGACCTCAGATCGAAACACCCACAATAGTCATCGTACTACTAGCTAGAGTCCTGCTGTCCCACTCCGTTCCGTTGCACCGACCCGCGGATCAGTAATCCGGTCCGTTGATCCGTTGGCCCAGCATACGCATATAGTACAATTTATATTACCGTACAATCTATATTACTGTACAATCTATACTACTGTACTACAATCTATACTACCGTACAATTTATATTACCATACAATCTATATTACTCTACAATCTATACTACCGTACAATCTATATTACTCTACAATCTATGTTACTCTACAATCTATACTACCGTACAATCTATATTACTCTACAATCTATGTTACTCTACAATCTATATTACTGTACGTGCTTGTATACGTGAGATATATGCTATTATATATACTAAGGCCAGTGCCGTGCCGTGCAAGAAGAGGGGATTTAGATTTGAGAAATATATACATCTACTTATCGCTCTCTATTAGAGCACCTTGCACTGTTGTCATCAAAGTCTACGCAGCCATTGCTACATTCTGCATAATTCGTTAGCAAACGCTCTGAGGTAATAAAAGAAAAAAACATACCTCTACATTCTCTATGACTCGAATCGCAAACATGAGTGTGATACCCCTCCCCACAAGCAGGGCAATATGCCCTATCCTGTCCCTCGCATGGGGGTAGTCCCCACCAGCGAAGGCTATAACGACCTGCCTTTCCATACTAGAGAAGCGTCAGTGAAGCAAAAAGAACAACATTAGGACTTACTCGATGAGCCCCCTCGTTGCAAACTTGGCAACGAGCTGGGCTGATTGAAGCCTGGCATCCACGAGAGTCCAGCACAGGTTGCCAACGACAAAACGGCGTACGGTTCGTATGACATCAAGGAGCTCTTGAGGGAGGTGAAGATTGGAAGACAACATGGTGGTAAGAGAAAGAGTTGCGAGGCGTGCAGTGCTTATTGCATGACAGGGATTTTAAACAATTCACGGAACCTTGCAACGTTGCAGCGGAACATACTGTACGTACACTTGGCAAAGTCATGGCAGACCCAGCTCAGCAAATACTGCGTATGTCAGTGGCCCATTGCAGTCAACGACCCTGGCTGACAAGATGGGAGAACCTCCCTCAGAGCTACATTCCAAGTTTTTTTGCTTTCACATATTTCGTGCTACCGTATTCCTACAACGTCGCTGTAATGAGAGTGAGGGTGCATGTGTCAAATCTTCACTTAGATAAGAATAAGCGATGATTAAATTTAACTTCCATATTTGGAAAACCGAGGGTTACTGCACACACATATGTCTATGTCGTATTATCGTTGCTTGACACTGCATTCTCAGGCTTGCCCTCCAACTCGTCCTCAAAGCCAGCCATCACAGCAACATCAAACCCGGGCTTCTCCACAAGAAAGAATCGCTCCAAGGGTTCTTGGTGACCTATTGCAGGGGTATGGGGTACCATAGCTACGACTGCCTGTATCATCTTTATGTCTATAAAACGGAGAGAATTATCGCCGTTGTGTTCGCATTAATATAGTGTGTTTGAAGATAAGCGAAGCAGTTCTCTTTGTGGCATCGAGTATAGTGAGACTAGAGCCACCACGTCTTCATTGCCCTCACAAGCAAGAAGTACGAAGAAATATACTTCGGCGATGCGGATTTCATCGTTTATAAGAATCTAATAACACACTAATAAGCCAGAAACCAAACAGCAGGTATACGACGCACTTTAACATTCTGCGCTGTTCATCGCTTTTCAAGTGGCTTCTGTTTTTCTTTCCAACATCAGGAAAAAGGAAATTTCCTTAATGTCTTATTGCATCCTTATAGTACTTAAAACCTCCTTAAACACAGTTTTAAGTAGATTCACACTTTTTAAGTCAATTTTAAGTAATTAAGCCAACTTTAAGCAGATTAAGGATTTTTCCTTTTTTCTGATGAAGCGCTGTAGCAATATGGAGCTTTGCCCAGCGTCTGACAAGCACTTCAGGGCCCAAAGAGAGAATCCCCAGGTATTCACATAGGGCATCAGCCTCGCAGTCATGAAGAGGACGTGGATCTGATTCGCGTGCCCAGAGAAGTACAAAGCCATCACCGAGATCCTTTGACCCACAAGGTAGATATCCTCCATCAGACCTCTTAGTGTCCAGTCCAGGAATCATAGCCTTGAGCGCATTGACTTGAGCTTGTCTGATTCCGTGTTGTGAAAGGTTGGCAAATGGGTTGGAATGCTGTTTGATTTCCTCTCCTAGGTTCCCAATAGTACGCTCCAAAGTCCACTGAGAGGAGCAAATAGGGGGGCCCAGACGTAAGACTTCACGAGGGAGATGCACCAGAGAGTGTAGACAAGGTCGTACAAAATGAATCCAAGTTACTAGGCATTGACAGTATATTTCTTCAAACTCCTGAGTGAAAGACGCTAAAGCCAAGTATGCGTCATGTACATTGTCCAGACTGATATTGTGTTGGTTCATCAATCGCATCCCATAGACAAGTTTGCAATAATTTGAGTAGTAAACCCCGGGAAGAATGCCATACAAAAGGCCAGGTCCTAAGCCATATAGATACAAGAGGAACTCCCAGGCCTTGTACCCGCTTGTAAGCTTCTCTGTGATGTTCCGAGGTGGCCATTCAAAGGAGCTTGGCAGGAAATATAGGGCGTTCACGACGGATTTTCCATGCATCTGCCAAACATCACCTTGTAATACCTGCCACGTCCATGTATCCTTGTTATCAGGCCATGTACAATCCATCATGCCTCGCCACAAACTGATCATCAAGTCAGATAGATTGAGTGCGCCCAAGTGCATTATGTCTGATCCTGCTGACTTAGGAAGCCCCAGTGTGAAATAAGGGTCCAGACCTGAGAATATCGACAGTTTCGATATACCAGTTTCAAGGCGTCAGAGGCGATATTGTGTTTCATTGGGTGATGAGATGAGATAGCAGAGATTCTGATGATATCGGTCGCAAGACACCTGAGGGATATTTCTGATCTCTACATCTTCATGCAGACACCTGTCAATGTAATAGTTCACAGGTTTCAGCAATGCAGGAAAATAGTGCTTTCTTTGAGGCTTGCATTGCCTGGGTAAGCCACAATAAAGATGGCAGCCGTGTTTTCCAGGGTACCCCACAAGCCCAGTTATATGCATCATGCCAGGGCCGTCTGCAGTGAGCAGTGCTAGAAAGACCTTAGACTGGATTTCACGATGAAGCGCGCTGTCCCAAAGATGAAGACCTTCTCTTTGGATGGCAGAGAGATGAGCAAGTCCAGGAAACAGGAATGAATCGAGGTTTTTGGGGTTATTAGGCCCAGGAATAAAACTGCCAATGAAGACGTGCTTCTTCTTGTATCTTCTGTCAGGAGAAAGGTTGAAGAGCACCCAGATGTAGATCCAGCAAGCAGACGCTTTCTTGGCATAAAGCTGAGCACCGTCTACCGAGAACATGAGAACAATATCATCCTCAGTGACACGGCCATCGCAAAATGCTTCTATGAGATCCAATCCATGCAAGACATCAGAGTATTTGTCTGGACAACCATCCTCCTCCAAGTCGATCGCTGATAGTATGTGCGATCTTTCATCCCGTAGATAATGGGCTGCAGTAGTGCTCCTGGGCTCTCAATACAATGCCTGTAGTTGTGGGCCAATAGGGATGGTATGAAACTCTTGATGAGGGACCTTCCGTTTTCCATGAGTTGATTGAAGTTGAAACTGATCATAGCGAGGCTCGTCGCAAAGAGGACACTTGTTGAGGGTAAGAAACAGCCCAGTGAACGCGACACATGAGTTGATGCACATATGGTGCATCACAGATTCAATCCCAGTCATTTCAGCTATCATTCGACCAACCCTGTAGTAAGTGGGTATATTTGCTCCGGGTAAACGATCCAGAATTATAGTGCGATTGGTCTCATATGTCGCCTCTGATGGGTTGCCCAAGAATAGTTTGATTGCAGTGCACAGATCGTCGTTGATAGAACACCCAGGTTGCTCGTGGTTGGGGTGTTGAAGCCGATTGATTGCCTCATCAGAGAGCCCAAGGCTGAGATCGTCCAGCTTAGCGTTACGAATATGTTTGATGAAGTCCGCAGTCATCTTGAGACTCTTGAGGCGGATAGTGCTTTCTTCCCACATATCATCAATATCGCCTGGCCGAATGCCAGCGTTGAATGGGTCGGACACAGGAGTACAAGAATCTGAGTCAGTGTGATCGCCTGGCTCCCAGTGCTGAACTGTATTGAGTTGACCAGATGTATGCTCGTCAAGATAAACAGGGGGGGGG
>QFEZ01000981.1:12030-24884 GCA_003316425.1 Russula lepida | reverse complement strand
GGGGGGTCGTCCAGAGTACCAGGAGAAAAGCCATCTGTAGATATGGAAGACTACCATATTATTGTTATCAATAAGATCGGGAATACCAATGAGATATGATACTGACCTCAACAGCATCATGATCAACAACTCCCTCTACCTGGGCCATGCGATTGTATTGAGGGAGAGGTCCTGTATTGGTTAAATGCCCACTAGGACCCGGTTTGGGCACAACGATCAGATGGCGAGTGAGATATTCTTGAAATTGAGGAGTGAATATAGTGCAATGTTTCTCATGTCTGAAGAATGTTGATCTAGACACCTCTTTCCGATCACCCTAGCAGTACTTTTTGCAGTTACAATAGTAGGTCTTCATAGGTGATGAATTAAAATCTATACATATGATACCTAGGAAGGGAACGATGATGGGGACTCGAGGGAAATGTTGAGATACATGCGTGTATGAGTGTATGAGGCAGCGGGACAAGCGGACCCGATCCGCATCTTGGAACTAGATCGGCGCGAATAACACGTATAGGCTGTATCTCGGTATGACCAAGGAGCCATTTGGTCTGGCTTTGATTTGGTTTGATCTCATGCTTTGATTTAATTTGCTGTGATTACACGATATTTGATCATTACTAACTATCTACTAATCAAATCAAATGTTTATATTTTATTTAATATTGTTTCATTACACTAGATCAGATTATGTGTCAAACGACCTGATTCAATTTGATTTACCGGATTTCTGGCTAGGGAGTAGTCCTTGAAGTCAGATCGGCAGGGGGTGATGTGGTGTGTAGTGCCACTGTCCATCATCCAACAGGGCTTCGCATCAGCAGCATACAGGGCAGCAGTAAGGTCATCATTGACCTCCTCAATGGAGGCAGTGGACTGTACAAGTACATGGGTATTAGCTGCCTTGCTGCCGGAACTCCCCTCCTCCTTCTTCTTGGAAGAATCATCCCACTTTTTCTTTCAGCAGTCTGGCTGTATGTGGCCCTTTTTATTACAGTAATGGCAGGTGAGGTTGGAGTGATCCTTCCTCTTCTTTTTGCCATCTGATTTGATGGGGGCATGAGCTGCATTGAGAGCTGCCAAGTTTCCGGAGCGCCGCCCTTCCTCATTGAGGATCCGAGCGATAATCTCGGTATGGCTAAGCATAGACGGAGCTCCCGAAGCGAGAATGGTGGTTGCCACTACTTCATATGAGGAAGGCAGGGCATTAAGGAGGATGAGGCAATACTGGATATCAGTGATGCCCATTGATGCATTGGTGAGGTTGACCCAAGCCTCATTCAGCTTTGCCAGCTGAGAAGACATTGGTTGGCTGTCATCGAGACGTGCCTGTGTAAGTTGGATCCACAAATTGAAAATGGTAGTGCTGCTGGTGGCACCGCTGTAAACTTGTTTAAGTTTGTCCCACTTGTCCTTGAAGGTGGGGAACTCGGTATTGGAGGCAATGAGGGAGAAGACATCAGGTTTTACATAGAGGCGGAGGTACGCCTTGGTTCTCCTTTGTAGGGAGTCCCAATCCATTTTGTCAACTCCCGAAGGTGCCGATTTGAGGATAAAGATATCCTCAGCCTCATGAAGTGTGAGGAGAGCTTCAAGTATTCCCGACCAGTTGGACCAATTAGAGCCATCAAATTGCTCTAGTTTGATGCCAGCAGGCATACCAAAAGTGGTAGCATAGGCTTGACCTAGGCGGGTGCATGTAGCAGCAGAGCTGCCAGTTGAGGTGGCAGGTGTGGAAGTGGATCCGGGGCTGCCGGTTGAGGCAGCAGCTGTGGGGGTGGCAGGTGTAGTCGAGGACATGTTTGAGATGGTTTCTGTTGCCGAGGAGCCATCAGCAATGATTGCTTCATGAACAAGGTGTTTGTCCCCTCCTGCCTGTTGAGTCATTAAGCTTGAATGCTATCACATCCAGCCCTCATGTGTGCAACTTTGTATAGTAGATATGGTAGTAAAAACTAGGTACTAATAATTGTGCTACCATGCATCAGAGCCGCACAGTGTTTAGCTAGGGATG
This sequence comes from Russula lepida, assembly GCA_003316425.1. Taxonomy (NCBI): domain Eukaryota; kingdom Fungi; phylum Basidiomycota; class Agaricomycetes; order Russulales; family Russulaceae; genus Russula; species Russula lepida. The sequence goes on along the minus strand of QFEZ01000981.1, from coordinate 22,870 downwards.
AGAGCATTAATACTCTCCACCTAGTTCAACTGTAGGAGGACGCAACTGGGGGCCACTACTATTGGGCTGGCAGCTAGGAAAATTATCGGCAGCTTGCCATCCTGCGAACCAGGACTACAGGGACGAATGCTTTCCCTGGCAGAGGCCATGCCAACGGCACTTCCTGTGTATCTACTATCTAGCGTAGGGCAGTTGTAACAGAGGCAAGCACTTCAGTGGAATGACTACCCCTGGCCTTGACACCCCAAAACCGCTCCCACTTAAGGGCAGACAGCCAACCGTTCCCTAGGCCTATAGCCAGTCTGGGCTCCCCCAGACCCGCATAAGAGCAGTAAGGCTCTCTATACTAGGTACAGTAAAGCACACAGTGATGAAGGGTTCCTCAGTGTGCTTCTCCCACACCTGGGTCTGTCACAGCACCTTGGGCAAAAACATGTTAGGTTCTGACACAGGCTTTGGCAGTGTGTTACCCCATGGTACACAGCAGCTACCAAGTGGAAAGGAACAAGAGAGAGAAGAGGCTCACAGATTGGGAAAGAAGGCAGTGAGCGAAGCGATAATCTTGTTCAAAAGTTGTAGGGGGCAGGGCCCATAACCTGTTGAAGCGCAGCGAGGTAAAGTGGTCGGCAGCTAAGCATGCAGACCAGTCAGTAAGAACTATATTATAGAGCTGTAAATACTTGCCTAAGCACACAGACCAGTCAGTAAGAACTGGGGTGCTAAGGCGTACAAGATACACTACTTATACATGAAGGAGTGTGCCTGATCTGCAGAGATCGTCGGTAGCAAAGACAATAAGAAAAGCTAAAAGGGTAAAGCTACCGGTAGTATGAAAGCTTAGAGGTAATAAGATAGGCAGGTAAAGAGACTATTATGGCACACTACTGAATAGAAGCTGCCGACAAAGTATCGGCAATCAACGTGTGTAGAGCTGCTGAGGCACATGTAGCATAGGCAGCTATAGGCAGCTAAAGGCAGCTATACGCCACTGTTAGGCAGCCATAGGCAGCTATTAGGCAGCTGTCCAAACACCTCGGGAGCTCATAGGGAGTGACTGGAAGTAGTTTAAAGCAATAAGATATATTGGAGCACTCAGCAGCGCTCGGTAACTACTACTATGTACAGTATAAGTCTGGGAGCCAATCCATATCGCTAGAGCAGTCTGTCTCAACATACATAGCAACCATAGATTTGACCACACTTATATAAAATGTATTGCAGTTACATAAACTATATCAAGTGTATGTTCTTACATAGACTACATAAAGTGAACACATTATACTTAGAGCTACTAAAATTGACATGTATACTATGTAAATTCCACATGTTTATATAATACTACAGAGAATTGCATCTTATTCATGCTCAGGCAGCTCGGATCAGTTTCGTTCGGAAATGGCCGTGTTGGAGTGCTCGTCAGCCACACGTGTTCGACTTGTACATTTTCTCACTTGACTTGACCTCACCTCACTCTTCCTCCTTTATGACGTGTCACATTTCCATGCTCATGAACGTGCTCCTCCCTCTTCCTCCCTCCCAGCAAGTGAGTCCTCATTCGCAATGTGCCACATTTCCAAGCTCACCAGCTCGCTCCTCCCTCTCCCTCCCCTCCAGTCAGTAGAGTCCTCCACAACGTGCCACATTTCTATGCTTGCTTCCTCTCCTCTAGTCGGTGCTTGCTTTCTCCCCTCTTGCTTTCTCCCCACTAGTCGGTGAATCCTTCACAACGTGCCATGTTTCCAAGCTCACCAGCCCACTCCTCCCTCTCCCTCCCTTCCAGTCAGTGAGCCCTTCACAATGTGCAACGTTTCTAAGCTTGCCAACCTGCTCCTTCCTCCTTCCCTCCAGTCAGCAAGTCCTTTGCGACATGCCATGTTTCCAAGCTCACCAGCCCGCTCCTCCCTCTCCCTCCCTCCAGTTGGTGAGTCCTCCACGACGTGTGACATTTCCAAGCTCACCAGCCTGCTCCTCCCTTTCGCCTCCCCTCCAGTTGATGAGTCCTCCATGACATGCGACGTTTCCAAGCTCACCAGCCCACTCCTCCCTCTCCCCTCCCCTCCAGTTGATGAGTCCTCCATGATGTGCCACGTTTCCAAGCTTACCAATGTGGTCCTCCCTCTTCCTCTCTTCCAGTCAGTGAGTCCTCCAAGACATGACATTTCCAAGTTTACTAGCTCGCTCCCATTCCTCCCTCGCTCCCCTCCAGTCAGTGAGTCCTCCGTGATGCACCACATTTCCAAGCTCACCAACTCCTCCCTCTTCCTCCCCTCCAGTCGGTGAGTCCTCCATGATGTGTGACGTTTCCAAGCTCACCAGCCCACTCCCACTCCTCCCACTCCCTCTCCTCCAGTTGGTGAGTCCTCTGCAACGTGCAACATTTCCAAGCTCACCAGCCCTTTCCTCCCTCTCCCCTCCCCTCCAGTTGGTGAGTCCTCTAGACGTGCCATGTTTCCAAGCTCGTCAACCCACTCCTCCCTCTTCCTCCCCTCCAGTTGGTGAGTCCTCATCAAGTTATTCAGGAGTTTATAGATTAGGGAGAGCATGTATGACTACACACTGTATACTGTAGTACAATATAATGTTTTTATTATTATTTGTAACAGCCTAAGTGTGATTCTATTAAGAACTAAGAGTGTCAATACAAAACTATGAGCAGCTATTGGTATCTACATAAATTGATTGGTATCTACATAAACTGATTGGTATCTACATAAATTGATTGGTATCTACATATAATTGATTGGTGTCTACATTAATTGATTGATGTCTACAAACTATACATTAAACTATTACATTTACAGGGGTCTACAGAATTTCAACTGTTTCTACAGCATCTATCACATCTACATAATATTGCAGGCATTTACTAAGCGGGGACTTGTCTACCAGGATATACATCTATGACTTCTACATAGCATTATGTAGTCAATGTACCCTTGTTTTTTTTTGCTGATGTTGCAATGTATCAGGAAAAAGGAAATTTCCTTAATCTGCTTAAAGCTGGCTTAATTACTTAAAATTGACTTAAAAACTGTGAATCTACTTAAAACTATGTTTAAGGAGGTTTTAAGTACTATAAGAATGCAATAAGACATTACTGTAAGGAAATTTCCTTTTTCCTAATGTAATAACTCCATTTTAAAGAGAGCATATCTCCACAACCAGTGATTCAAATTATATGAACTAAAGCTCATTAGAAAGCCAAGAAGGAGTACTTGACTATCTCTTTGCAATTCTAGGTGGGATGTCCATGCTGTAAAGCACCACACTGCAAGGAATCCAAAACTGCCAAACATTGCAACGCTTTTGGAGCCCACTGTAATTGGTTAGTCATAGTCACTCTTTTTACTGGACCTTGTTAATGGTGTTTGTTGGTGAAGATGTCTAGGGTAGTTGGAAATCCACCCAACAATTTTCTAGAGCACTCCTAAAGCTCACTCTCAAGGTTGGTCCCTTCTTGTTGTGTTATAACTAGACTGGCCATGGTCTAGTCCAGAAACATGGTGGACCAGGTTCACACATGAACTAGACCTGATATTCAGGTTCAGGTTTACTCATATTGCTGGACTGAACATGTACTAGGGTCCAGGTTCAACACCTTGCATGAACCTGGACCTGAAGTTCAAACCTGAACCTTGAGAGCAATGACCATAACTTATTTATTTTGATCTTTTTGTTGACAAATACAGTTGGTGCTTCCTCAACAACTCATAACAAGGCAAGGTGACAGGCCAGCACTCCAAGCCATGCTGTTTCACCTGAGCCACCCTTTTTAGCCACCCTTTTTAGTTAGTGTGTGACAGGGGTCAACCTAGGGTCACAGAGTAGTGACCCCTACCCCTACCCACTGTAAACCCTAACCCACACCAGGTTGAAGGGGTCAACCTGGCTTCCCATTTTGCAAAGTCTATCTGCAATTGCGAAGCCAGTATATTGTAGTAAATGAGTGTGTTACAGTATAGCAGTAACTCAGAAGTTGTCAACAATGCTGTCCCAACCTTCCTCCATTTTGATGTCCCCTTCATCGTCATCATCGTCTCCAGCTAAAATGATGGGCTTCTCCTTCATCACTGCCCGAATATTCCCATTTTTCACCAGCCCCAGTAAACTCCAGGCTCCAAGACAGAGTACAGCGCACGTACTCTCAGCGTTTAAGCAGTTTCAAACATGGGGCAGGCACAATCGGCCATGTGAGAAGACGTGCTCGACATCAGTTGAAGTGGCTGTAGCAATAGTGAATAGCATGACAATACAGAATGAGACATGACTTACCAGGTATCATCAAGTAGTCTAAGGCCATGCAAGAGAGGGAGGGATACAGAGAAGATTTCAAGAGCCACCATTTGATCGTATCATCAACCTTGAGCATGTCTTCGCCAAGGAATTGGTCTAGCTTGTCCTTCTCATCTTCATCCATGTCCATGCCAGTAAATAGCTCCAGGGTGTCAAACATGTTCTCCAATGACTACAACTGTAGGTTAGTTAATTGAATAAGCACACAATGGCATGGATTACACACCGGCATCATAGGCTCAAATTCTATAACAAGTTCAGATGTGGCCTCATCACATTGACCCTCATAAGTGCGCTCATACTCCAGTCAAATGATGTTCTGTGCAGATTCAATCCAGTCAGTTTCCCAACCGACTCTATGAAAGTAGTTAAGTTTGAAAGATGGGTGGAGCACTAAATACTCTTTAGGATACATTACACTGATGCATAGAATTGTGTACTCACCCATTGAAACCCAGTAAACCTCAGAATAATCAGTGCGATCATAGTAACGATTCAGTGTGCGCTTCGCCATGTTGACAGCTGCACGAATCGGGGTAGGTAGCAAGAGATTGACAGCCATTGTGGCAAACACTTGATTGATCTTGTCTATGGCTGGGATTACGGTTGGAAGACTGGGAGTACTCCGAGAGAAGAATAGTGTTGCATCTTTGAGGATCTGGGTGGATTGTTGTGAGACGCAGTGTCGAAGAACATTGCCACAGTCACAGTCACCTTTAGCACATCATACAGTTTTTGTAGAATCTCTCACTCATCATCGCTCAGTTCCAATTCATGTAGCCCATTCTGCTATCGTTCTGTCATTGCAACAACAGCCTCCTAATATTCTAATGCCATATCCAACATATCAAATGTTGAATTCCAGTGTGTCAACATATCTCGAGGAATCATCTTGATCACTAGCTTCTGATTAGCAACAGTTCGCTTCCATTCTGGTAGCAGCTTTGTCGATGAATTTACCACTTTAAAGGAGAACTTCCTTAGCTGCATGAAGATGGTGAGTACATTGGCCATTGAAATCTGTATGGATTCCTAACCTTGACCAAAGTGAGGCATATAGGCAAGATATCATCTCGAAATTCAGCAGCTTTGTACTCACTCAACTCACCGACTTCATCAAATATATCATTGTCATTGTTCACCTCTTCGGATCCAAGACCACTATCCTGATAAGTCTTTATCTGGGTCTCAAGATCTTCCTTGTTGATTTCATCTGTGAGTCGATGGAGAGTTTGTTCTTCTTCTGTGAGTAAATTATCCTGACTCTCCTTCTTGACCTTAAACAACTTCATCAGGCTCTTCGCTACAAGGTTTATGATGTGACTGAAGCAGCAGGTCTGGTTTGCTTGCCCAGGAAAGTCAGGCAGTTTTTTTGCCAATTCAGAAATCATAACATCGTTTGCAGATGTGTTATCGGTCGTAACACTGAGAATCTATGGCCACCAGCCCACCTTAGATACACAAATTGGTACTCGCACTCACTCACCTTATCCTCGATGCCGAACTCCCTCAGGACACCGGTGAAAGCACTTGCAAGATTTTCACCTGAATGTGTCTGTTGAACATGTTAATGAAGACTCAATATCCAATTGCATGGTATTATTGCAGGTACACACCATTGGAACCTTGACTATATCAAAAAGAATGCTGATCAGGGTCCTGTTGTATAGGAAGTGAACCATTATTGCTATGTACGTGCGATGGTTTGGAGAAGTCCAGCAATCAGTTGTGAAGCTAAGTGTTCCTTCATACTCCTTCATTGAAATTAGTACCGAAATGATTTATTTCAGAATGGTGACTCACTTGTAGCATCTTGGTGATTCGCTTCTGCGCTTGAGCAAACACGTTCTTCACATCATGACCAACAGTCTTCGGTGATGGGATGGTATAATTCGGACGGCTGGTCTTCATCAAGCGATTGAATCCATGGTTGTTAACAATTCTGAAAGGATGAAGACTTTTACAGACCCAGCAGACAAGTTCAGCTCTGGTCTCAGTTGCCATATGCTAAATATTTGAGTAAGTCACTGTGCCTTTGCCTTTCCATTCAAAGAATTCTGACACTTTTCCAGAGCACTGAAAAGTCTGGACAATCTTTTGGCATGTCACATTGTCCGCAGCCTCATTGACCGACCTCTGGACCCTAGCAGGCTTGTGCATGCCGTCACAGGTTGCTTGTTGAATGTGCATCATTCTTATCTAAATAATGGAAAATCTTCCTTTTGCAGTGTTTTTGCAGGCATATGAAGATGTGACATTTGCAATGGTCATTGATGCTGAGGCTTGGTGAGAAGAAGGAATAGATGGGACTGTCCCATTTCGCTTTGATATGATCTGTAAGTCATGAGATCTCTTATCACTCCATTTTTGAGAATTGTGCAACTCACTGAATTCCTTTTCACCATCATCATCGTCACTATCTGACAGTGACTCTGCCTGTGTAGCCACTGTCGATATGCCCTTTCGACTTGATGTTGATGCCATATCCTTTGATCTACCTCGTCTTGCTATCGCCTGTGTTGGTAGCACCTCGGATCACTGTTGTAGGTTGAGCACTGGCCCTTTGGATGCTTTAGTATAACACTGGCCAACATTTCCATCCCTATTTGGGTTGATGACTTCATTGGCCCCTGTCGCAGTGAGTTGAGCATCATCTTTCCCATCGGAACTAATCACTGTTTGTCTAGATCTTCTTGAGGTTGATGTTCTAGATGGTTTCTCTGCCACTTGAATGGAGGTTGCAGTGTTAAGAGTTAGCTGAGTGGTACTGCTGGAAGGCACATTATGGTCTGTCGTAATTGCGTCGGTGGTACATTGTCTCTTTGCTAGTATGCCGTACTGAGTGCCATCAGGTGCAGCACATGTCATGATCTTGTGTTTAGCATGTCCAATATAGGTAGATGGTTGAGGAGTAGCGGGCATGGTAGTGTAGCAGCTGTGAGGGGTTGTCTGTTGGTTGTCGTTTAAATAACAACAAAGTGATGAGAGACAAGAGTACAATGTGGACGATGGGTCCACAATTGTGAGTGCCCACGAGACAGTGAGACAGTGAGACAATAGAGGGAGACTTACATTGTGGAGTGGTTCCATATGTGAGTGCTCTTAAGGGAACTTAGGGAAGTAGGATATGAGAATGCACACGAAGAACAAGAGAAAAAAAACCCATATTGTGATTGACATACGATGTGGCGATGCCATCCTCGATGAGCGGGGAGGCAACCTAAATACTATACAATGTACTGTAGTGTTCCCTACTGAGACTGAGGATTCGGGTTTGGTGATACCACGATAAGCTGTTCACAGCTGTCTTGTACCAGTGCTGGAAAGGGAGGTGAACTTGGGAGAAAAAGAGGCCACACCCACAGCATGAGCTGCTAACTTTGTCAAATGCGTGTTTGATTGGGCGCTCCAAGATGGGCGCTCCAATATGGCTGATCCGCTCCAGTCCGAGCATGGCTGACCCTGGGGTTGACCAGGGGTTGCTCAGCAGTGACCCCTACCCTGACCCCTCTGTAACCTGACCCCCCAACCCCAGGGGTTACCCCTACCCCTGTCACACACTATTTTTAGTCAACTTGGACAAAGCTGGGCTAGTGGCAATGAGCCAGCTCAAGCCACCTACTCACATCAGGAAAAAGGAAATCTTCTTAATGTCTTATTGTATCCTTATAGTACTTAATACCTCCTTAAAATCTCCTTAAACACAGTTTAAGTAGGTTCACACATTTTAAGACCATTTTAAGTAACTTAAGCCAACTTTAAGCAGTTAAGGAAATTTCCTTTTTCCTGATGCACCTTTATCTGTTATCCCTTATGAGCACAACATCAGCAAAAAATATTTCTGATGTAGAATGGGGACTATTATGTAATTATTGTGCATTTATGTAGACCATGTAGCAACCATAAATTGAGACACATTTACACAGTGCCTATAGACACCTTAAAAGTGATGTGCTTCTGTAGACCTACTAAAATTGTGCCCCTACCATAGAATAGCCTGTTTTAGGTAAATTGGACATGTTTCTGTAGCCTACATAGCAACCATAGATTTGACCACACTTATATAGACCCACATAGAATGTATTGCAGTTACATAAACTACATAAAGTGTACACAACAGAGAATTGTGTTGTGTTGCAGCAGCAGCACTGTTGCTGCAGCTACAAATTATGTGTTTGCAGCTAAACAGCTATAACAAATGCAATAAAATTTGTAAAATTATGAACATAATCATGTATATAGATTGCAATAATGTGAATAAGTTCACTTAAGACATCTTTTCAATCTGAGCAATGGTTGGCTCACAATTTGATAAAAAAGAGCACCTAAGCTGGCTACCGAGTGCACTAAGCACTGAGCTGCAGCTACTGAGCTGGCTTAGGCACTCTTTTTTGTCAAATTGCAAGGCAACCATTGCTCAGATTGAAAAGATGTCTTAAGTGAACTTGTTCACATTATTGCAATCTATATAGGTGATTATTTTCATAATTGTATGAATTTTATTGCATTTTCCACAGCTATTTTTTTTGAACACATCATTTATAGCTGTGCTGCAGCAACACTAGTTCAGAAATGGCTGTGTTGGAGTGCTTGTTAGCCACAACACGATAGGGCTGCATGCTGAAACCGTAAAGCACGGCCGTACACTGTACCATACTGAGTGCCGTAACCATACCGTCAGGCCCAGAATCTGCTTAGAAAACGGCCGTACAAACACGGGCTGTACACCGTTATCAGCCGTACAAATATGGGTGAAAATGGCTGTCAACAGCTGTAAGAACCACGTGACAAAACCCTGAAACCGCTGTTTGTTTATCGCTCATCCACCCCCTCTCTCGCTATCGCCCCTCCTTGCTCATAATTGCCCCTTGCTCATTATTGCTCCTCACACATTGCAGCATCACTCTCCCTTGTCAATGTCCTGCACAACCACCAACTCAGGACAGTCCTGTTGTATTGTGCGTGTTCTTCCCTCTTTACTGCTATGATCTCATCTCTGATCCCTTGACCCCTCCACCTTCCCCAAGTTCCCCCTACTTTTTCTCCATCAATATCGGTCTCCTCCCTTCCCATCGCCCTAATGGCTGCTGTTACTGGCCCTCTCTCCCTCTACAACTTTCTTCGCCCTTCCACAAAGCCCAGAAAATTTCTAGGTCCTCAGCCACCACTACAGCCCACATCCCTAACACCATGGCTGGAGCATTTCATCGCATACACCCTTCACCACATGCAACTGCACGCATCCGACACTCGCTGTGCTATATCCATTTGCAGGGACCCTCAAGGTGTGGGAGTAGCAGAGCACCCGCTAATCACCTGCCACATGTGTGCCTCGCATTATCTAGGTTCGTCCTCCGACATTTCTTTTTTCCCTTATCTCACTCATTGTGTGTTCTCTTTTCCTGTCCTTTCTCTTCCATGATTTGCATTGTGCATCCCTCAGTTACGTCTGGTCAAACTACAGGCAATGGGTTCTAGCCATCACCACCAGAGATCCGCCCACTCTTGTGTCCAGTGTCTACATTTACTGTCGTCTCCCAGCTATTGGGTCTTGGTCATGCCATCAGGGCCATCAGGCCCATCTGTGGTCATCGCTTGCTTGCAATCGCCGATCACCTAGACAGAAACTGTTAATGCGATCGCCATCCATTTAGACGGAGAATGTGGCCTGCCAATAGCTGGCCACATTTGACCATTTATACGCCTTGAACATCGGTCATAGTAGGTGAGAATCATTTTATCTCATTTGCGGTTATATTCTGACTACGTTATCATTTAGTTCATTGATTACCCCTTGTAGAGTTGACCTTAGGCTTGCATATCGCATGTAGGTACTGTTTCGAATAAAAACCCGTTGTTACAGAAGAATATATGCCCATTTGCCCTGACAGCCTCGCTTTCTCTGTACCCCGTATTCTCACTCTAAGTCACATCGTCTCCGCCCTCCATGCAAGATCCTTCTAGGGTTCTTCAGGGGTTGGCCAACCCATACGGGTCACCGGTATGGGTTGCCACGGGTACGGGTGTGGGTCAGTATTTTCCCACCCACCAGAAACCCATACCCATGCCTATGGGTTGGGTGGGTAGGTGGGGTTTTTTTTCTTTGTCACTGACTCTCATGCAGCCCTTCAAGCCAGCAGTCTAGAGTCTAGATATCCTTAACAGTCATCACTCATCATTTCAAGCCATTCCTTTTTCTTGACTTCCTCCGTTCCTCAACTTGGAGTCTTGGACTCAGACCTCAAGTCTCAATTGCGCCCTCACTACAACAGCAACTTGGTGAGTCATCAGCAGACTCATCACCAGGCAGCATCCAGGCAAGGGCCGGTCAGCCATATCATCTGCATTCCTCATCTCGCCTCTCGCCATTACTTTCTCCCTCTCTTGACTCAGCCACCGGTGCAAGATACATCAGGAAAAAGGAAATTTCCTTAACTGCTTAAAGTTGGCTTAAGTTACTTAAAATGGTCTTAAAATGTGTGAACCTGTGTTTAAGGAGATTTTAAGGAGGTATTAAGTACTATAAGGATACAATAAGACATTAAGA
>QFEZ01000978.1:0-21768 GCA_003316425.1 Russula lepida | reverse complement strand
GTCACCCCTGCCGCTTGCGAGAGTATGGCGCCCACGCCATATGCAGATGCGTCAGTTTGGAGATAGAATCTTTTGCTGAAGTTGGGTTGTTGGAGGACTGGTGCCGCTGTCATAAGGGATTTGAGATGTATGAATGCCATTTCCTGAGCATTTCCCCAATGCCATTCGATGTTCTTTTTTGTGAGATCTAGGAGTGGTCGTGCAATTTTTGAATAATTGGGGATGAAGTAGCGGTAATACCCTGTGAATCCTAAGAATTGACAAATCTCAGTAACCGTTTTAGGCGGTATCCAACCTGCTACTGCCTGGATCTTTTTAGGGTCCATTTTCAACGTTCCTTGTCCTACAATAACCCCAAGGTAATCGATTTCTTCTTGTTCGAAAGCGCATTTTTCGGGTTTGAGATAGAGGTCGTGCTTTTCCAGTATATCGAGGACTTCGTGCACATATGTTCTATGTTGGGCCTTGTGTTGCTCTTCAGTCTCTCCTTTTTGTTGTTTTGTGTGGATGGCTAAGTCATCCATGTAGACTGACAACCACCCTTGAGCCACTTGTTTTTGGAAGATGGTGTTCATCATCATTTGAAACGTAGCTGGAAAGTTAGTGAGGCCAAAGAACATGACTGTTGGTTCGAATAATCCTTCCGGAGTAAGGAATGCCGCTTTCCATTCGTCTCCTGGTTTGATGCGAATGTTATTGTATCCCCATCGGACATCGAATTTCGTGAATAGTGTACATCCGCTAAGGCGATCAATCGTTTGAGGGATGAGTGGGGAGACATTACAGTTCTTCTTGGTCCATTTGTTTATGGGTCGATAATCTTGGACTGGTCGTAGCTTTCCATCCTTCTTTTTGACAAAGAAGAAATTGGCTGTGTAGGGGCTCCACGATTCCCTAATGGTACCTCGCTTCAAATGTTCAGCCACGAACTTATGGGCTTTGCTTATTTCCTCCTGAGTCAAGGAGGCAATCTTCCTGGTAGAGACAAAGGTGCTCTGGGTAGAAGTTCGATAGCATGGTCCCAAATCGTATGTTGAGGGAGTCTTTGAGATTCTTGCTCACTAAACACCTTGTTATGTCTTTTGTATTCTTTTGGTACCCCCTTGATGGGTCCTGCCGGGATGGCCATGGGATGGATCGTTACCCGACCAATAAGGTATTCGCTTGGTCCTTTTGTTCTTGGGATGTTGACTGATTGAGGAACAAATTGGGCTTTCTTTGCATTCTCAGCCCTTAAAATGATTGGAAGTTGAGTATGATTGATCCATCCTCGTTTCCAGTCGATCTGTGGTTGTGCTGCTGCGAACCAAGGGTATCCTAATATTGCTTTATGTTATCCTAGTTCCGTGAGGTAGAACTGGAGCTTTTGATGGACTTGTCCAGTTTGCACGGAGAGATCTGTGTAATATTTCAGTTCTCCATTTTTGTTCTCCATTCCATCAACATTGAGGAGTTTCCTAGATTCCTTCATCTGTTGAATAGGTAGTCGCAACCACTTGGCATATGTTAGATTCATGAAGTTTTTGGTTGCCCCTGAATCAAGGAGGGCAATTGCTTCAGCTCTTTTTGCAATGGAGTGAATAAAAAATCGAAGAGTCATAGATTTTCGTGCGGAAAGGAATACATCTCCAATGCTGTTCTGCCTAATTAGTGCTGATCTAATCAGGCTGTGGGAAAATCCTTGTTCACTCCCATTTCTTCGGCCAATTGCCTTTTCTCTTCATCATTCATTGTAGAGAGAAGATGCTTTGCCGACGCTACTATGTCTCAGGGAATCTCCATAGGAGGTATGTCAATAGTGGAGTCGTCTTCCCATTTGGCATCCATAAGATTGATGTTGGATTGCCTGACCCTGCGTGGACAATTTCGGGCATAGTGACCGAATTGGCCACATTTGAAGCATGCCCCTCGAGGGGTATTGTTTCCTCCCCCTCGTCCTCGTCCCTGCCTGGGTGTTGTGCTTTGGGGTCCTCCTGGTTCGTTGAGGGCTGCTACACGTCCTTGGAAGCATTGGTATCCTCCTTGTTGATTTCTGTTCTGGAAGCCCCTGGCTCGTCCTATGTCTATGGGGACAACTCTGTCATTGTACTGTCGGGGGGCGTTTGAGGAGTTCCATTGAGGACATTGCTGTCCCTGGTCAAAGCATTTGTTTCCCCAATTAAATGGTTTTGGGCGAAAAGGGGTATTTGAGGGGTTATTTTGGTTTCTCCCACGTATGATGTTGTAGATGGTTTGTTGGCTTTGTACCGCTTCGACAGTTCACTGTTTGAGGTCTTCATAAGTGGCAGGAGTTCCACCATGCATTACTTCTTCAAGGACTTTGATTGGAAGTCCTTTCATAAAAAGCCTTCGGGTTTCGGGGTTTCCTGCTTGATAGTCAGCTTTCCTTGCTAGTTCTTCGAACTCCGACGTATATTCGTCGACGAAGGGCATCTTGAGTTGTAGTCTCTCCAATTCGTTTCGGGCTCGGTCTGCTTTGGTGGAATCTTGGAATCTTGCTCCAAAGGCATCTATGAAGTGATCCCATACGTTGTCGGTATTGTCTTCGGGGAGGAGGTTGTCTAAGAATACCCCCATGTCACGGACCCATCCTGTGACATCTTCTCCTTTGATGTAAGAGAGGGCCACAGCCACTCTAGTGATTGGTGAAGCAAGAGTCGGATTGAGTCGGTTAATTCGATAGTAAAGGAGGAGCTCATCTAGGAAGCTGTCTGCAAGCTTCCTATCTCCACTAAAGATGGCTGGTGGGGTGCCCATTAGTCGAGCATCGCCCCCTTGGTTTCCTTGTCCTTGGGCTGCTCCCCCTTGTCCTCCTCCGGGGGGTCCTCCTCCTCCGCTTCCGCCAGGGTTTCCCGATCCTCCTGGAGGTCCAGACCCTCCTTTTTTGGGCGGATCTGGCGGGGTGTATTTCTTCATTGCTGTTCCGAATGCCTTTTGTACTCATGTTGTACTTGGTTTTGGTGTAGTAAAAGCTGCTGTCTCTGTAGCGGTACTCATGGTGTCAAGGATTAGTCCTACTTGTGGCGGTAAAATGGTGTCTGGTGCGATGGGCGAATGTCTGATGTTTTGGTCAATCTTTTTCTGTATTGACTCGTCAATGTCTTCTTCGGCATCTGATGTAACTTGGGCTTTGGCTTTTCCCTTTTCCTCAGGATATGGTGGATTGTCGTAGTCGTGTACTGCTGGTGCTGCTACTCCTATTGTGAGGTCTTTAGTAATTTGATGCCACACTCCTTGATGTATGGCAATGGGAATCGCGTCTGTAAGCGATAGTGGTTCCTTTGTTGAAAAGAAGAGTAGGTCCTTTCCAGTTTTGTTCCTTGTGTCGCTGCTTGGTAGAGTGAAGACTCGTCGATTGCTTTTGGACTTGAGCAATTGCTTCTGAGTCAATGCCGTCGTGTTGCTAGCCATCTTGAATAAGGAAGTTGAGTCTAATGTCACCACCACTTTGGTAGTGTCAGTGCTTAGACGAACTGCTAAGTTGATATGTAGGAATCACGCCTTCCTAGGTAGCTTTTTAAGAGTAAGAGGTTCCCGCCTTGCAAGTCCCTTAGCAAGACCCTCTTGTGAGAGAGAAAGAGAAGAAGTGAAGACATGTAAATTGAGACAGGAGACTCAACTTGCCGGTTTAGGGCAATTAAGGCGCTCCCTATATACTGTTACAGGATAGACTAACTAGGGGCCTAAAGCCAAACCGAGTAGGAGTCTAAAAGTCTGAAACAACGGTAAAGGTACAAGGGCCTCCACAGGCTAGGCCAATACAAACAGGTGAACATGAAACAGGGCACGAAAACACAACATCTGACCAATGTGCAAGATAACAAGAAGCCGCGTCTAGACTCATGATGCATGATGACATCACAGGACTAGACCAAGATACCCTTTGTACCGGTTCTTCATCTCTTACATGGGCAACAGAGCGACGCATCAGCTCCTGTTCCCAAGGCCGGTTACATCTCAGGTGGGTTATAAAGGTGGTGAATGATGTCATCATCCAGGTTCCCATTCTCGAGAGTTGCCACATGTATTTCTTTAATATATTCCTGAGTGATTTTGATGTTCTCGATGTGGGTAATAGCTGGTAGGGAATAGCCCACTTCCTCTGAATCACAACCAGTTACTGGAGATTGATTGATCTCAAGTTGACTGAGAGCTTGAATCACTGCAGCACGAGCCTGCCATTCTTGTTACCGGCCTAGGCAGCAGGAGGTGAGGCATCCCTCTGTTGGCCTTGTAAGTACTGGGAGAACTGGCCCCGAAGTTTGTTTTTCTCTTCCCCCCCTTTGTCCCTGTTTCATTAGTCTTCATGCGGCTAGCTGTTACATTCTCTGTTCCATTTCCTTTCTTGCTTGGGTGCCTAGCACATATCGGTGCCCCATATCTTGTTCCCTCTATTGTATTGGCCTATGGTGCGGAGGCCTGTGTTGTCGTACCATTGTACCAGACTATTAGACTCCTACTTGGTTTGGTCCCAGACCCCTAGTATAGTCTACCTTGTACTAGTATATTAGGAGTGCCTTAGCTGCCCTAACATGGCAAGTTGAGTCTCCTGTCTCAATTTACTTCTTTTCCCTTTTCTTCTGTTCACTCTCAGAGGGGGTCTTACTAAGGTACCTATAAGGCGGTAACCCCTACTTCTCTTTCTATTACTTGGCTACCATAGGAGGGCGTGACTCCTACTTAGTGACTCAACACTAGTCTAAGCACCACACAGGCTCAGCGGTGGTGTCACTGCCGCTTCGTATGCGTCAGTGCTTAGACTAGTTGTTGAGTAGACTTTGATAGGAGTCACGCCCTCCTAGGTAGCTTCAATAGAGTAAGAGGTTCCCACCTTGCAAGTCCCTTAGCAAGACCCTCTTGTGAGAAAGAGAAGAAAAGAGAAGACACGTAAATTGAGACAGGAGACTCAACTTGCCAGTTCAGGGCAGTTAAGGTGCTCCTTATGTACTATTACAGGATAGACTAACTAGGGGCCTAAGGCTGAACCGAGTAGGAGTCTAAGGGTCCGAAACAATGGTACGGGTACAAGGGCCTCCGCAGGCTAGGCCTATACAAACAGGGGAACACGAGACAGGGCACAGAAACATAACATCAGACCAGTAAGCAAAATAGCAAGAAGCCGTGTCTAGACTCATGACGCAAGATGACATCACAGGACTAGACCAAGATACCTTTTGGACTGGTTCTTCATCTCTTACATGGGCAGCAGAGCGACGCATCAGCTCCTGCTCCCAAGGCTGGTAACACCACTCCTCTCCTCAGAGTGGATGTCCTCGTCCACGGACAGATCCCACTCTTCATTGTAGCCACATAGACTTGACGTGGGTTTGTTCTTGTCTTGCCCCCATCCTCTGACCAAGGCGGAGATGTCGTACCTTTTGGGAGACAAGCGACACCTCCAGCCTCCCTTTTGACAAACTCCTTTTGACTCCCCTCGTCTCTCATTCTGTTTGGAGTAAGTCAATCTGCACATCGAGGGAGTGACACTCCTCATCCAACTTTCAGTATCAATCCGCCTCAGCCACATAGCCCCAGTTGTCGATGGGGAGTTTGTCGAGTTCGCGGCATAGTACAGCGTAGGTACTTCCACTCCCCACCAGTGCACTGTGAAGCCATTCTGGCAGGGCTGTCACCCACTCGTCAGTCGACATGGGGTCGTTACAGTTTGGGGCATAGATCGGGACGATGATGGGGAGGGTGTTCGGGGTATCCCCATCAGTATACGCTGCGACTTTACCTCCCTCGACTCATTTGATCCACTTGGCTGGGCGTATTTGGCCATCTTTGCATGGGAGGTCGACATATACCTGTCCCCTGTTCCCGATATATCCGGGTGGAGCTTCTTCGAATGGCTTGCTCGGATCGATATTCACCGAACTTGGGGTTTGGTGGAGGTCGTCGAGAGCCTCTTGGAGAAGCCCCATCTCAATTTCGTGTCGGGCTTGGGCTCGCTGTACGCCTTCTCCCATACTTTGAATGATGGTACGTAGGACTTCTGGGTGGACTGCAGGATCCCCAGCAGCGATGTTGGCAGCTGATCAAGGGGACATGGCGCGATTTTGGATTTGAGAGATAAGACTGATTTGGGCCTCGTCTGGTCCCACCAATTGCCTGTACCCCTCAACTGGGAAGTCAGGGATTCATGCTTCATAGTAGTTAAGGTGTTCTCGGTAGGAGAGATTTGGAGGGGGATCGATGGGTTCGTTAGGTGCTGGGGTGTCCACTGATACTGTGAACAACATGGCAGAGGGAGCTCGTGCTTCTCCAGAGGAGGTGCTGCTACTCGAGTTAGACATTTTTCTGAGGGGATGTGGTGTGTAGAGCAGATGCTCTTTTTCATCTTTTTGGGTGCCCTTTTATGTTCCAAGGGAGTGTGTCGGTGATAGGCTTTGATAAGTTCTGGGGCATGAATCTGATCAGCTGGTTCCCATGTGTTATCTGCTTCTGGGTATCCTGTCCACTTGACCAGATATTGGAGTTGTCTAGCCTTCCCATGACGTCGATGATTAGTGATGCGCTCCACCTCATATTCTTCTTCTCCTTTGATAAGGTCAGGTGGAGGTCTAGAAAAATTTGATCCATGGGCCTTCGTTTCATGATAGGGTGATAAGAGGGACGCATGAAATACGTCATGTGTGACTGGCCTTGGGAACAGGAGTTGATGCGTCACTCTGTTGCCCATGTAAGAGACGAAGAACCGGTACAAAAGGTTTGTTGGTCTAGTCCTGTGACGTCATCGTGTGTCATGAGTCTAGACGCGGCGTCTTGTTATCTTGCTTACTGGTCTGATGACATGTTCTTGTGCCCTGTTTCATGTTCACCTGTCTGTGTGGGTCTAGCCTGTGGAAGCCCTTGTACGATTACCGTTGTTTCGGACCTTTTAGACTCCCACTCGGTCCGGCCTTAGGCCCCTAGCTAGTCTATCTTGTAACAGTATATAGGGAGCGCCTTAACTGCCCTAGACCAGCAAGTTGAGTCTCCTGTCTCAATTTACGTGTCTTCTTTTCTTCTCTTTCTCTCTCATAAGAGGGTCTTGCTAAGGGACTTGCAAGGCGGGAACCTCTTACTCTGTCAAAGCTACATAGGAGGGCATGACTCCTATCAAGTTAACCAATGACTAGTCTATTCACTGACGCATACGAAGTGGCGGTGACATTAGACTCAACTTTCTTATTCAAGACGGCTAGCAATATGGCACTGCTGACTCAGAAGCAACTGCTCGAGTCAAACCCTAACCGACGAGTCTTCACTCTACTCAGCGATGACAGCAGGAACAGCACAGGGAAAGACCTGCTCTTCTTTTCTACAAAAGAACCTCTATCACTCACGGACGCAATTCCCGTCACTCTCAATCAAGGATTGTGGCATCAAATCACCAAGGATCTTACATTTGGAATCCCAGCGCCTGAAGTACACAGCTACAATGACCCACCATACCCTTTGGAGAAGGGAAAGGCTAAAGTTCAAATCAAGCCAGACGAAGAAAAAGATATTGACGAATCGATACAAAGACAAGTTGACAAAGATATCAGGCATTCTCCCATAGCATCAGATGCTATTCTACCTCCACGAACAGGATTAACTCTTGACACCATGAGCAGCACCACGACGGAAACGGCAGCATTTACAATGGCTAAACCAAGTACGACACGAGTCCAAAAGGCATTTGGAGCGGCAATGAAGAAGTACACCCCGCCAAACCCACCTAAAAAAGGAGGAGGCCCACCAGGTGGATCTGGACCTCCCGGAGGATCAGGGAATCCCGGTGGAAGCGGAGGAGGAGGACCCCCCGGAGGAGGACAAGGAGGAGCAGCGCAAGCGCAAGGAAACCAAGGGGGCGATGCCCGACTCATGGGCGCCCCACCTGCTATCTTCAGCGGGGACAGAAAACTCACGGACAACTTTATGGACGAGCTTCTCCTCTACTACCGCATTAACCGACTAAATCCAACTCTTACCTCGCCAATCACTAGAGTGGCAGTAGCCCTCTCTTACATCAAAGGCGAAGATGTCGCGGGATGGGTACGCAACATGGGGGTGTTCCTAGACAGCCTCCTTCCAGAAGACGATACAGACGACATATGGGACCACTTTGTGGACGCTTTCGGGGCCAGGTTCCAAGACTCTACTAAAGCAGATCGAGCACGAAATGATCTGGAGAAGTTGCAGCTCAAGATGCCTTTTGTAGACGAATACACTTCCGAATTCGAAGAATTAGCAAGGAAGGCCGACTATCAAGCAGGAAATCCCGAAACTCGAAGACTTTTTATGAAGGGACTTCCAATCAAAGTCCTCGAAGAAGTTATGCATGGTGGAACTCCCGCCACTTACGAAGACCTCAAGCAACGCACTGTAGAGGCAGTACAATCCCAACAAACTATATACAATATCATACGTGGGAGGAACCAAAATAACCCCTCAAATCCCCCTTTTTGCCCGAAACCGTTCAATTGGGGCAACAAATGCTTTGACCAAGGGCAGCAATGCCCTCAATGGAATTCTTCCAACGCCCCTTGACAATACAACGACAAGATAGTCCCTATGGACATAGGACGGGCTAGAGGTTTTCAAGCCAGAGGTCAACGAGGGGGCTATCGACAGTTCCAAGGACGAGTCGTAGCTCTAAATGAACCAGGAGGACCTCAAGTTGCTTGACAAGGGTGAGGACGAGGAGGCAATAATAACAGCCCACGAGGAGCATGCTTCGAATGTGGCCAGTTTGGCCACTACGCTCGGAATTGCCCTCGCAGAACCAAACAGTCCAGCATTAACCTTATGGACGCCAAATGGGATGGCGACTCTGCTATTGACATACCTCCTCTTGAGGTTCCCCGAGATACGGTTGCGTCTGCAAAACATCTCCTTTCCACAATGAATGAAGAGGAGAGGAGACAACTAGCCGAGGAAATGGGAGTAACTGAGGATTTTCCCACAGCCTGATTAGATCGGCACTAATTAGGCAGAATAGCACTGGAGATGTATTCCTTTCTGCACAGAAATCTATGACCCTTTGATTTTTCATTCACTCCATTGCCAAAAGAGCTGAAGCAATTGCCCTCATCGATTCAGGGGCAACAGAAAACTTCATGAATCTAACGTATGCCAAATGGTTAAGGCTACCTATCGAGCAAATGAAAGAGTCAAGGAAACTCCTCAATGTCGATGGCACTGAGAACAAGAATGGCGAACTCAAGTACTATACCGACCTATCAGTTCAAACAGGTCAAATTCGCCAAAAACTTCGATTTTACCTTACTGAATTGGGAGAACACAAAGCAATACTGGGGTACCCATGGTTCACAGTGGCACAACCCAAAATTGATTGGAAACGAGGGTGGATCGATCACACTCAACTTCCAATTATTCTACGGGCAGACAATGCCAAGAAAGCGCGGTTCGTTCCTCGATCTATCAATGTTCCAAGAACAAGAGGGCCACAAGAATATTTCATTGGTCAAGTAATATTCCACCCAAAAACTATTCCTTTATCGCCAATAAAAGGGGTGCTGGAAGAATACCAACGCCATAAAAAGGTTTTTAGTGAGGAAGAATCACAGAGACTTCCATGCCACACCATATGGGACCACGCCATCGAACTCCTGCCTGGAGCGCCCTCATCTTTACCAGGAAAATTACTTCCTCTCACCCAAGCAGAGATTGCTGAAGCTGGAAAATTTGTACATGAGCACCTGAAAAGGGGAACTATCAGGGAGTCGTGGAGTCCATACGCAGCTAACTTCTTCTTTGTCAAAAAGAAGGATGGAAAACTACGTCCAGTCCAGGACTACAGACCCATCAATAAATGGACCAAAAGGAATCGCAATGTATCCCCACTAATTCCTCAAACAATCGATCATTTAAGTGGATGTACCTTATTCACGAAATTCGACGTACGATGGGGGTATAACAATATCTGGATCAAACCAGGAGACGAATGGAAAGCAGCGTTTCTTACCCCAGAAGGATTATTTGAACCAACGGTAATGTTCTTCGGCCTCACCAATTCACCAGCAACATTTCAAATGATGATGAACACTATACTCCGAAAACAGGTGGCCCAAGGATGGCTATCGGTCTATATGGATGATCTTGCTATCCATACGAAGTGACGTATTGGAGAAACTGAGGAACAACACAAAATGCGACACAAAGCCTATATTCATGAAGTTCTCGATATCCTCGAACAAAATGATTTATACCTCAAACCTGAAAAATGCGCCTTCGAGCAAGAGGAAATTGACTACTTAGGTGTCATCATAGGGCAAGGAATATTGAAGATGGACCCGAAAAAGGTCCAAGCTGTTACTGAATGGAAACCGCCTACCACGGTAATGGAAGCTCGTCAATTCCTGGGATTTACTGGCTACTACCGTTATTTCATTCCCAACTACTCAAAGGTTGCACGACCACTCCTCGATCTAACGAAGAAAACTACCGAATGGCACTGGGACAAAGCACAGTCAACAGCATTTGAACACCTAAAGTCGCTGATGAGTAAAGCACCTGTCTTGCAACAACCCAATTTCGCCAAATGATTCTATCTTCAAACCGATGCATCAGCATATGGCGTGGGCGCCATACTGTCGCAAGCGGCAGGCGATATGGACACTACCCCTACCAAAAATTCGAAACCCAAACTCCACCCAATTGCATACTACTCTGCAACATTTTCCCCTGCAGAACGAAACTATGACATCTATGAAAGAGAGCTGCTA
This sequence comes from Russula lepida, assembly GCA_003316425.1. Classification (NCBI taxonomy): domain Eukaryota; kingdom Fungi; phylum Basidiomycota; class Agaricomycetes; order Russulales; family Russulaceae; genus Russula; species Russula lepida. The sequence goes on along the minus strand of QFEZ01000978.1, from coordinate 11,053 downwards.
GCTGTGATGAAATTTCTTGCACATTGGCGCCACTACCTAGGATGGACTAAATACCCTTTTATCATCCTTACAGATCACGCTAATCTCCAATACTGGAAGGCCCCGAAGAATCTCAATCAACGAACCGCACGATGGCACGCAGATCTACAAGAGTATGATTTCGAAATCCAACACATCCCTGGAAAAATGAATACAGGCCCAGATATCTTATCTCGACCGCCTGGTGCAGACCAAGGGAAAGATGACAATTGCGACATTACCATCCTTCCTCTTGAAAAGTTCATCTGCCAAGCAAAGGTGCTAGAACCACCCGAAACGAAGAAAAAGGACCTCATGATATTAGTTCATGACCACCCCACTACAGGACATCCAGGAAGAGACGAAACCTTGCGTCAAGCCCAAAAGCATCTCACATGGGTTGGGATGAAAGCCTGGATCAGTGACTATGTGAAGGGTTGTGCAACGTGTCAACAGAATAAGAATCTTACCCACCGATGCAAAACCCCCCTTTTCCGAATCACAACCCCAGAAGATGCCCTCCCTTTTCAACAGGTGTCGATGGATCTAATCACTAGACTACCCAACGTATGAGGAAAGGATGCAATCCTCACCATAGTTGACCATGGATGCTCTCGAGCTGTGCTCTTCCTCCCCTGCTCCACTACGATTACCAGCCTAGGGATAGCTAACCTCTACTTCAAAAACATCTACCCATGGTTTGGAATACCCAGAAAAGTCATAACAGATAGAGACCCCCATTTTACATCACATTTTGGAAGGGCACTAACTCAGAAACTGGGGATCCAACAGAACATCTCTACCGCCTTCCACCCCCAAACTGATGGTCTCTCGGAACGAAAGAACCAATGGATAGAACAATATCTCCGCATCACGACATCGACGGCCCCTGAGGACTGGACCAGTTGGTTATCGATAGCCACGGCAGTACATAATAACTGGAGAAACGCAACCACTGGCTTATCACCCAATCAAATTTTATGGGGAGCAGAAGCCCTGCTCATGCTAACAGGGGAAGATGACGAGAAGAACCAGACTGCCACGGATCGGCTCAATCTTCTAGAACAAAAACGAGCCCAGGCCATTCAAGCAATCAATCAAACAGCAGGACAAAAACCTGTTCCATCCCCTTTTAAAGAAGGAGACCAGGTATGGTTAGAAGGCACTCATCTCCGGCTACCACATCAGGGCACCAAACTAGCACCAAAGCGATATGGCCCCTTTAGAATCACGGAAGTTTTATCCCCTGTAGCCTGTCGTCTAGATCTTCCTGTGGCCTGGACCATTCACAACGTGTCCCACACGTCACTCTTATTGCCCTATCACGAAACAGCAACCCACAGAGCAAACTTCTCTAGACCTCCACCTGACCTTATCGAAGGAGAGGAGGAGTATGAAGTGGAACGCATCACTAATCATCGATGTCATGGGAGGACTAGACAACTCCAATATCTGGTCAAGTGGACGGGATACCCAGAAGCGGATAACACATGGGAGCCAGCTGATCAAATCCATGCTCTGGAGCTCATTAAAGCCTATCACCAACGCACCCCTCTAGAGCATAAAAAGGCATCCAAGAAGACGAGGAAAAGCATCCGCTCTACATACCACATTCCCTTCAAAGAATGTCTAGTTCAAGCAGTAACACTTCCACCTCCCAAGAAGCACAACCTCCTTCCGCCATGTCTTTTGCAGTATCGGTCGATGCCCCGGCAGCCCAGGAACCCATCGATCCCCCTCCAAACCTCTCCTATCGTCAACGCCTCGATTACTATGAGGAACGAATCCCCGCCCTTCCAGTCGAAGGATATAGGCGACTTGCAGGACTGGACGAGGCCCAAATTAGCCTCATTTCCCAGATTAGAAGCCGAGCCATCTCCCCCCAATCAGCTGCCAACATTGTTACCGCAGATCCTACGATCCACCCAGAAGTCCTTCGTGCCCTCGTCCAGAGCATGGGGGAAGGTGTACAGCGAGCCCAAGCCCGGCACGAAATCGAAATGGGGCTTCTCCAAGAGGCCCTTGACGACCTTCACCGAACCCCAAGCTCAGGGAATACCGATCCAAGCAAGCCGTTCGAAGAGGCTCCACCTGGATATGTTGAGAACCAGGGACAAGTATATGTTGACCTCCCATGCAAGGATGGCCAAGTACACCCAGCAAAGTGGATCAAACGAGTCAAAGGGGGTAAGGTGGCCACCTATACAGACGGGGATACCCCAAATAGTCTCCCCCTTATCGTCCCAATTTACGCCCCGAACTGCAATGATCCCATGTCCGCTGACAAATGGGCCACTGCCCTACCAGACTGGCTCCACAGTGCGTTGGTTGGCAGTGGGAACACCTATGCCATACTGCGCAAGGAACTCGACAGACTCCCTATCGACAACTGGGGGTACATGGCTGAAGCGGACCGGTACCGAAAACTGGACGAAGAATGCCATTCTCTCGACGCCCAAATCAATTTACTCCAAACGGAGTGCGAGACAAGAGGGGTTGAGCAGAGTTTGTCAAGGGGAAGGCTGGAGGCCTCACTTGTCTCGCAAAAGGTACGACACCTTCGCCTCGGTCAACGAATGGGGGCATGACAAGAACAAACCCATGTCAAAGCCGCATGGACTCATTGAGGGATGGGGTCGGTTCGTGGATGAGGATGTCCACTCTGACGGGGAGGGTGGTGTGACTGGCCTTGGGAACAGGAGTTGATGCGTCACTCTGTTGCCCATGTAAGAGATGAAGAACCGGTACAAAAGGTTTGTTGGTCTAGTCCTGTGACGTCATCATGCGTCATGAGTCTAGACACGGCGTCTTGTTATCTTGCTTACTGGTCTGATGATGTGTTCTTGTGCCCTGTTTCATGTTCACCTGTCTGTGTGGGTCTAGCCTGTGGAAGCCCTTGTACGATTACCGTTGTTTCAGACCTTTTAGACTCCCGCTCGGTCCGGCCTTAGGCCCCTAGCTAGTCTATCTTGTAACAGTATATAGGGAGCGCCTTAACTGCCCTAGACCGGCAAGTTGAGTCTCCTGTCTCAATTTACGTGTCTTCTTTTCTTCTCTTTCTCTCTCATAAGAGGGTCTTGCTAAGGGACTTGCAAGGCGGGAACCTCTTACTCTGTCAAAGCTACATAGGAGGGCGTGACTCCTATCAAGTTAACCGACGACTAGTCTATTCACTGATGCATATGAAGCGGCGGTGACATCATGAATGGTCCAGGCGGTAGGAAGATCGATGCGATAGGCAACAGGGGATAGCTCTTCTAGAATTTTGAAAGGGCCATATCGTTTAGGTGCCAATTTGGTACTTTGGTGAGGTAAACGGAGATGGGTGCCTTCTAGCCATACCTGGCCTCCTACCTTAAAAGGGGACGGAGCGGGTTCTTGGCCTGCCATTTGATTGATTGCTTGGATGGCCTGGACTCATTTTTGTTCTAGAAGATCAAGTCGATCTACTGCAGTCTGGTTCTTCTCGTCATCCCTTCCAGTTAGCAAGAGTGGCGCCTCTGCTCCCCATAAGATTTGATTAGGGGATAGGCCAGTTGTTATGTTTCTCCGGTTATTGTGTACTGCCATAGCTATCAATAACCAATTGGTCCAGTCTTCGGGGGCCGTTGATGTCGTGATACGGAGATATTGTTCTACCCATTGGTTCTTTCGTTCTGAAAGTCCATCAGTTTGGGGGTGGAAGGCTGTAGAGATGTTCTGCTGGATTCCCAGCTTTTGGGTCAGCACTTTTCTGAAGTGTGATGTAAAACGGGGGTCTCTATCTGTTATAACTTTTCTTGGTATTCTGAACCACGGGTAGATATGCTTAAAATATAGGTTAGCTATGCCAAGACTGGTGATTGTGGTAGAGCAGGGAAGGAAAAGCACGGCTCGAGAACATCCATGGTCAACAATGGTGAGGATTGTGTCTTTTCCCTGTACACTAGGTAACCCGGTGATTAGGTCCATTGATACTTGCTGGAAAGGAAGGGCATTTTCTGGGGTTGTGATTTGGAAAAGGGGGGTTTTGCGCCGGTGAGTAAGGTTTTTGTTCTGTTGGCACATTGCACATCCCTTCATGTAATTGCTAATCCAGCTTTTCATGCCAGCCCAGGCGAGGTGTTTCCGGGCTTGATGTAAGGTTTCATCTCTTCCCAGATGTCCTGCAGTAGGGTGATCGTGGATTAGTGTCATAAGATCCCCTTTTTCCGTTTCTGATGGTTCTGAGGACATGGCAGAACAAGTAAACTTCTTTTGAGGAAGGACGATGACGTTTTGATTGTCATCCTTTCCTTGGTCAGCGTTTGGTGGTCAGGACAAGATATCAGGTCCCATGTTTGTTTTCCCAGGAATGTGTTGGATTTCGAAGTCGTATTCTTGTAAATCTGCGTGCCATCGTGCGGTACATCTATTGAGATTCTTCGGTGCTTTCCAGTACTGAAGGTTAGCATGATCAGTAAGGATAGTAAAAGGGTATTTTGTCCATCCCAAGTAGTGGTGCCAATGTGTAAGGGACTTCATCACGGCTAACAATTCCCTTTCATAGATGTCATAATTTTGTTCTGTTGGAGTAAACGTTGTGGAATAGTAGGCAATGGGATGAAGTTTTGGTTTTATGGGGTTTTTAGTTATGGTGTTGTTCATAGTTCCTGCTGCTTGCGAGAGTATGGCGCCCATGCCATATGTGGATGCGTCAGTTTGGAGGTAGAATCTTTTATTGAAGTCAGGTTGTTGTAAGACTGGTGCTGCTGTCATAAGGGATTTAAGATGTGTAAATGCCGTATTTTGAGCATTTCCCCAGTGCCATTTGGTGGTCTTTTTCGTGAGATCCAAGAGTGGTCGTGCGATCTTTGAATAGTTGGGGATGAAATAGCAGTAATATCCTGTAAATCCCAGAAATTGACAAACTTCGGTGACAGTCCTAGGTCTTGTCCAGTCGGCTACTGCTTGGATCTTTTTGGGGTCCATCTTTAGCATTCCTTGTCCCATGATGACGCCTAGATAGTCAATTTCTTTTTGTTTGAAGGCACATTTCTTGGGTTTCAGATATAGATCGTGTTGTTCTAACATGTCTAAGACCTCGTGCACGTAAGCTTTGTGTCGAGCTTTATGCTGTTGTTCTGTTTCTCCCATTCACCGTTTTGTGTGGACAGCAAGATCGTCCATATAGACTGATAACCATCCTTGTGCCACTTGTCTTCAGAAGATGGTGTTCATCATCATTTGGAATGTAGCTGGGGAATTGGTAAGACCAAAGAATATCACCATTGGTTTGAATAATCCTTCTGGGGTGAGGAATGCTGCTTTCCATTCATCTCCCGGTTTGATACGAATGTTGTTAAACCCCCATTGGACATCAAACTTTGTGAACAAGGTACATCCACTGAGGCGATCAATTGTTTGGGGAATAAGTGGGGAGACATTGCGATTTCTTTTAGTCCACTTATTTATGGGTCAATAGTCTTGGACCGGTCGCAGTTTTCCATCCTTTTTTTTTATGAAAAAGAAATTAGCTGCATAGGGGCTCCATGATTCTCTAATAGTGCCTCACTTTAAGTGTTCAGCCACAAATTTGTGGGCCTCACCAATTTCTGCTTGAGTTAAGGGAAGCAATTTTCCTGGTAAAGATGAAGGTGCTCCAGGGAGGAGTTCGATAGCGTGATCCCAAATCGTATGTCGGGAAAGTCTTTGGGATTTTTGTTCGCTAAACACTTTGCTGTGCCTTTCATATTCTTTTGGCACTCCTTTGATAGGCCCTGTTGGGATAGCTGTGGGATGGATTGTAACCCAACCAATAAAGTATTCGCTTGGTCCTCTTGTTCTTGGAACGTTAACTGATCGGGGAACGAACTGGGCCTTTTTTGCATCTTCAGCTCTAAAGACAATAGGGAGTTGAGTATGGTTGATCCACCCTCATTTCCAATCAATTTGTGGTTGTGCTGCCACAAACCAGGGATATCCCAATATTGCTTTGTGATCTCCTAATTCCATAAGGTAGAACCGGAGCTTTTGATGAATTTGTCCAGTTTGAACAGATAAGTCTGTATAATACTTTAGCTCTCCATTCTTGTTCTCCGTTCCATCCACATTGAGGAGTTTTCTGGGTTCCTTCATTTGTTGGATAGGTAGTCATAACCATTTGGTGTATGTGAGGTTCATAAAATTCTCGGTTGCTCCTGAATCAATGAGGGCAATTGCTTCGGCTCTTTTTGCAATGGAGTGGACAAAAAATCGAAGGGTCATAGATTTTTGTGCGGAAAGAAATACATCTCCAGTGCTATTTTGCCTAATTAGTGCTGATCTAATCAGGCTATGGGAAAATCCTCATTTACTCCCATTTCTTCGGCCAGTTGCTTCCTCTCGTCTTCATTCATCGTAGAAAGGAGATGTTTTGCCGATGCAACCGTATCTCGAGGAACCTCAAGAGGAGGTATGTCAATAGCAGAGTCACTATCCCAATCTGTATCCATAAGATTGATATTGGATTGCCTAACCCTGCACGGACAGTTTCAGGTGTAGTGACCAAACTGGCCACATTCGAAGCATGCTCCTCGAGGGGCATTGTTTCCACCGCCTCGTCCTTGTCCTTGTCCTTGTGACATAGTTTGGGGTCCCCCTGGTTCGTTAAGGGCTGCTATGCATCCCTGGAAATGTTGGTATCCCCCTCGTTGATTTCTGCTTTGAAAACCTCTTGCTCACCCTATGTCCATAGGAACAACTCTGTCATTGTATTGTCGGGGGGCGTTTGAAGAGTTCCACTGAGGGCATTGTTGGCTTTGTTCGAAACGTTTGTTGCCCCAATTGAACGGTTTTGGACAAAAGGGGGCATTCGAGGGGTTGCTTTGGTTCCTTCCATGTATGATGTTATAGATGGTTTGTTGAGACTGTACCGCTTCTACAGTTCGTTGTTTGAGATCCTTGTAAGTAGCGGGAGTTCCGCCATGCATGACTTCTTCAAGGACCTTGATCAGGAGTCCCTTCATAAAGAGCCTTCTAGTTTCAGGGTTTCCTGCTTGGTAGTTGGCTTTTCTTGCTAGTCCTTCGAATTCAGAGGTGTACTCATTGACAAAAGGCAACTTGAGTTGCAGCTTTTCTAGATCGTTTCAGGCACGATCTGCCCTTGTAGAGTCCTGGAACCTTGCTCCGAATGCATCCACAAAATGGTCCCAAATGTTGTCTGTGTTGTCGTTGGGGAGGAGACTGTCTAGGAACACCCCCATGTCGCACACCCATCCTGCGACATCTTCACCTTTGATGTAAGAGAGGGCCACTGCCACCCTAGTAATTGGCGAAGCAAGAGTTGGATTTTGTCAGTTAATACGGTAGTAGAGAAGGAGTTCGTCCATGAAGTTATCAGCGAGTTTTCTGTCCCCACTGAAGATGGCAGGCAGGGCGCCCATAAGTCGGGCTTCGCCTCCCAGATTTCCTGCTCCTTGCCCTACTCCTCCTTGTCCTCCTCCGGGGGGTCCTCCTCCTCCACCTCCACTGGGGTTTCCTGATCCTCCTGGGGGTCCAGATCCCCCTGAGGGCGGGCCTCCCTTTTTAGGTGGGTTCGGTGGGGTATACTTCTTCATTGCTGCCCCAAATGCCTTTTGAACTCATGTTGTACTTGGTTTGGATGTTGTGAAAGCTGCCATTTCTGTCATAGTGCTGCTCATGGTATCAAGAATTAGTCCTGCTCGCGGGGGTAGGATGGTGTCTGGTGCAACAGGGGAGTGTCTGATGTCCTTATCAACCTGTTTCTGTATTGATTCATCGATGTCTTCTTCCTCGTCTGATTTGACTTGACTTTTGCCTTTCCCTTTTTCCTTGGGATATGGTGGATCGTTGTATTTGTGCACGTCTGGCGCTGGGATCCCAAATGTAAGTTCTTTAGTGATCTGATGCCACAACCCTTGATTGAGGGTGACAGGAATTGCGTCTGTAAGTGACAAAGGTTCTTGTGTCAAAAAGAAGAGCAGGTCCTTTCCCGTGTTATTCCTGCTGTCACTGCTGAGTAAAGTGAAGACTCGTCGATTGGGATTGGACTCGAGCAGTTGCTTCTGAGTCAACGGTGTCATATTGCTAGCCGTCTTGAATAAGAAAGTTGAGTCTAATGTCACTGCTGCTTCGTATGTGTCAGTGCTTAGACTAGTTGTTGAGTAGACTTTGATAGGAGTCATGCCCTCCTAGGTAGCTTCAATAGAGTAAGAGGTTCCCACCTTGCAAGTCCCTTAGCAAGACCCTCTTGTGAGAAAGAGAAGAAAAGAGAAGACACATAAATTGAGACAGGAGACTCAACTTGCCGGTTCAGGGCAGTTAAGGCGCTCCTTATGTACTATTACAGGATAGACTAACTAGGGGCCTAAGGCCGAACCGAGTAGGAGTCTAAGGGTCTGAAACAATGGTACGGGTACAAGGGCCTCCGCAGGCTAGGCCTATACAAACAGGGGAACACGAGACAGGGCACAGAAACATAACATCAGACCAGTAAGCAAAATAGCAAGAAGCCATGTCTAGACTCATGATGCAAGATGACATCACAGGACTAGACCAAGATACCTTTTGGACTGGTTCTTCATCTCTTACATGGGCAGCAGAGTGACGCATCAGCTCCTGCTCCCAAGGCCGGTAACAGGCGGTGACATTAGACTCAACTTTCTTTCACTACGGCCAAAGAGAGTGAACAGGCAAAGCCTCTCACGCAGGAGGAGCTACTTGTACGAAGGCTGAATAAATATGTGTTTACTATTGAACCAGGGGACAACCAAAACAAGTCCAAGAAGAAGGTTCAATTCTTTTCGCCATACTATCCCCCACAGGACGATCAACTACTAGCTGTCGCATTACAGCATGGAGTTTGGTATCAACTCGAAGATACAGAAAACCCTCGGATAGGAGCAATAGCCCCATTCGTCCATGAGTACAACAACGAAAACCTCGATACAAAAGGAAAAGGAAAGGCCATGGAAGAAGACAACAATATCAATGAAGTAATGCAAGCGGCACTTAATCTTAGCATTCGTCACAGCCCCATTAGTCCCACAGCAATCCTACCCCCACGAAAAGGACTATTCACCGCCCTCATGACCGAGACGCCCACCAAAACAGTAGGCTTCACCACCACCACCCCCAATGACTGAGTAAAAGCAGTCTTTGGCTGAGCCCTGAAAAAGGGACCAGTATTCCCATCCAAGCCAAATCACCCCTCAGGAGGAGGAGGCAGTGGGCCTAGCGGAGGAGGAGGTGGGGGTGGAAGTGGTGGAGGCAGTGGCGGTAGTGGTGGCGGTGGTGGCGGTGGCAGAGGAGGGGGCAGACCAGGTGGAGGCGGTGATGGAGGCCAAGGAGGAGGAGCAGGACGGGTTCAAACCCATTTTGTGGGATCCCCACCTGCTATCTTCAATGGAAATTGGAAACGAGCAGACGACTTTTTTGACGAACTCGAGCTCTATTTCCAAATCAACCGCCAAACCCCCGAACTCCAATCTTATATCACCAAGGTCGCCCTGGCCCTCACTTATATCAAAGGCGAAGAAGTGGTGGGATGGGTGCATGACGTCAACCAAAGCCTCAACCAGATTCACCCAGATGACAATGTGTTCGAAGTCTGGTGTCAATTTGTTGTAGCTTTTCGAGTGCAATTCCAAGACTCGACTAGAGAGGACCGAGCCCGGAGGGAGCTAGAAGACTTGCATCTCAAAGTTCCCTTCGTCAATGAATTTATATCCAAATTTGAGGAACTGGTGCACAAGGCAGGATATCTTGCAGAAAATCACGAAACTCGCCAGATCTTCCTGAAAGCGCTACCCCGATATACCCTGCAAGAAGTCGTCAAAGGAGGAATTCCTCTCACTTACGAAGAGCTCAAAGAGAAAATGGTCAGCGCCATGCAATCACAACAGATCTTCAACCATATTGTTAAAGATGACAGACCAAGGGGATTTCCCTTTCGAGGACCACAACAAAAACCTTACTTCAATCCAAGACACTTTGATGGAAGGAACGATGGACGGCCCCAATGGAATCCGTCAAACGCACCCCGAAGATTCAACAATACACTAGTGGCAATGGATCTGGACTGAACCTGTTCCCAGTGACAAGCACCAAGGGCACAAGGACGAGTGGCAGCTCTCGATGAAGAAGGAGGTCCCCAAAGCTACCAGCCTCCGAACCATTACCAAGGAGTGCGACCTCTTCGGGCGCCACGAGGACCCTGCTTCGAGTGTGGAGAAATGGGTCATTTCGCGTGAAACTGCCCCAACAAGAAGAAAAGGCGGCACACCCAGGTCAATCTGATCGACCTGCAAGAAGACAAGGAACCGGATGGATATGAGTACAGTGGCACCATCATGCCGACCAGAAAAGATCTGGTGGCCGATCTTTGAGAGCGATTCGCCAGCATGACCAGCAAAGACAAGGAGTGGTTAGTGAGGGAAATGGGAATAGATGAGGATTTTCCCAAAGCCTGATCAGGTTGGCTCTGATTAGGCAAAGCAGTAGCGGAAACGTGTATCTTTCAACTAGGAAATCTATGACAGTTCGATTCTATGCTCATTCTGTTGCAAAATGAGCCGAAGCGACAGCCCTCTTGGATTCAGGGGCCACGGAAAACTTTATGAACCTTGGATACACCAAGTGGCTTCAACTACCTATCCAGCAGATGAAAATGCCATGAAAATTACTGAATGTCGATGGCACGGAAAACAAAAGTGGAGACCTACAATATTATACCAACCTCAATGTACGAACGGGAGAGCGACATGTTGTCCTTCGATTCTTCCTGACAGACCTTGGGGAACAAAAGGCTATTCTAGGGTATCCCTGGTTTGCGGCAATGCAACCACGGATAGACTGGAAGCAGGGATGGATTGATCATGCCCAACTCCCAGTCATCCTTCGTGCTCCTAATGCCAAGCGAGCCCAATTCATGCCACGGTACATCCACAGACCACGTACCAAAGCCCCAGATCAATATTTCATAGGACGGGTAACAGTTCATTCCTTGAAAACTCCCACATCTGCGATACCCGGGGTACCCCAAAAATACCAATGACATGCCAAAGTGTTCAGCAAA
>QFEZ01000974.1:0-13539 GCA_003316425.1 Russula lepida | reverse complement strand
CTCTGAGGAGAGGGGTGGTGTTACCGGCCTTGGGAGAAGGAGCTGATGCGTCGCTCTTCTGCCCATGTAAGAGATGAAGAACCGGTCCAAAAGGTTTGTTGGTCTAGCCCTGTAATGTCATCTTGCATCATGAGTCTAGATGCGGCATCTTGTTATCTTGCATATTGGTCTGACAATATGTTCCTATGTCCTATCTCGTGTTCTCCTGTCTGTGTGGGTCTAGCCTGTGGAGGCCCTTGTACTTCTACCATTATTTCAGACTTTTAGACTCCTACTCGGTTCGGCTTCAGGCCCCTAGTTAGTCTAAACCTGTAACAGTATATAGGGAGCATCTTGACTGCCCTAAACTGGCAAGCTGAGTCTCCTGTCTCAATTTATGTGTCTTCTCTTCTTCTTTTTCTCTTTCACCAGAGGGCCTTGCTAAAGGACTTGCAAGGCGGGAACCTCTTACTCTGTCTAAGCCATCCAGAAGGGCACGACTCCTACCAAGTTATCCAGTGACTAGTCTAAGCACTGATGCACACAACGTGGCGGTGACACTGGTTCAGGTCTTACAAAAATGAAGTCATCAAGCTTCCTGATGTGGAATTGCTGTGCAATGTCAAAACTTGATGGGACTCAGTATATTGTATGATCAAGCATCTGTTGGAGCTTTGACCGGTGAGTGTTCATATGTACGGACCCTTTCATTCATATTGTTAAAATTTGACACACATACAGGCCATTGACCTCTTTTTCAGTATGAAGGTGCATGGGCTTACAGAATATAAACTCACAGATCTGGACTGGGAACTTCTTGATGCTCTCTTTGCAATATTGGCCGTCAGTTTTTCAGATTCAGATTCATCCGCTGTTCGCTCAACTTGCTGCACAGGTTCCTCATATGGTTCAGCAAATCATGTCAGCCAAATCAATGCCAGTGCTCTCAGGAGCTGTTCTATCTTTCAAAATCTTCATGAGCCGATGGGAAAAACTCCATACCAAGTACCCAGAGTTGAAACCCTGGGTCAACATCGGCTTAAAGTGGGCTGAGAAGTATTATACCCGCATGGACGACACCGATGCATATGTGGTCGCAATGTGTGAGTTGCTTCTGAGTTCTTTATCCAATCTTAATGTGAACTGACAACAGAATTATTGTTCCCAGTCCTCAATCCCTGCATCCATTTCGAGTGGATGACTTGCCATTGGGGAGGAAGTTATACTAGGCGCGCTAAAGCCTTGATTATCAATCTTGTGAGTACTTAGTCATAAATAGCCAAGTCAAATTCTAAATCATCAGCAAGATGTCAAAATATTGCAGCTGACAGTCCTCAGGCACCCTCTCTGCTGCCCCTCAAGCCCTCACACCACATGCACCTGCTACACCACTCAAAACATTGAGGTTCAAAAAGTCATGCTCCAGAGCCATGTCGCGTTTCCAACTTGATAATAGATGACTTACTCAACATCAATGTGTCTCTGTACCAGGGAACTGTTCAGGAGAAATTCAACAAATATACAGTTGCCTCACTCTCTGCGCTTGAGATGGATATTCTTCATTTTTGGGAGGTGAGCTATACTCACACTAATGAGGATAAATGATGCTCATTGGAAGGATACAGATCAACAAAGCAGAGTTCCCAACATTGTTCGGAATCACCCTGGATTATCTTCTGATTCAAGCATCTTCTGTTCCCTGTGAACGAGTGTTCTCATCCGCCAAGGAAACTGATACTTTGAAATGCAACCGCATCCACCCAGTGTTGATGGAGGCCTTACAAACTCTGAAGTTTTCACTTAAGAAAGAGCAGTTCAACTTTACTGGTGGTTGGCAGACGGCGCTAAGCAAGATGAAAGGGAAGGGGAACACAGGCACTACCAAGGATCTGCTTGCACATTTGCTCAACAGGGATCACCAGGCCACCACCAATGCTTTACTGCATGCGCTATCAGATAGCGATGATGAAGATGACAATGATGACAACAATGGTGACAATGGCGAGTCTGAGGATGGGTTACATGATGACAATGTGGAAGGCGATGATGATGATGAAGAATAAACTTGTTGTGTTCATCAGATCATTGTTACTCACATTGTTTGTCATCGTTCATGTACCTTGGTTCACTCATGCAAAATAATTCAATCAACCAAGTCCATGATTACACTCGTGTTCCTTGCATTTCCGTAAAAACCCAACATTCTTGGGGCAGGACTCTGAGTTTGAGTCTGAGTTTAAACCCATTCAGTTGATTATTTCCCCTCCAAGCATGCCCCCACCAATTTTTTATTCACCCTTGGCCTAATGCCTGGACAAACTGTAACCTCGGATATTGTATGAGTAGGCAGTAGGTATCAAATGGGAAAGCTACTTGGTGCTGGAACTTTCGGTATGTCAATCTGAAGGCCATCTGGGCCATCATACCTACCTCATTCTGTTTAGGAACGGTTTATCTGGGAAGAGACATTAAGAAGGGGCGAGATGTAGCTGTGAAACTTGAGGTTGACCTGGAATGGGACTCAAAGCTTGACCACAAATACAATGTTTATCAGGCGATTTCAGGAATCTGTGGCATTCCCAAGATGCTTTGGTATGGGATAGAAGGGCGATATAATGCCATGGTGCTCAGCTGCCTTGGGTGCACATTCGATGAGATGGCACAACTGCATGTGCTTGATGCCAACAGCATATTCGCTTATGCAAAACAGATGGTATTTTTTCCCTGTGCTTGAAGTATACTCTTATTTACATCTCATTCTAAGCTTTCAGTTCTCAAGTCATTGCATGATCACCATTATGTTCATCTCAATGTTAAACCAGACAATTTCATGATAGGTGCTGGTGACAGGTCGAACCAAGTCTTTCTTATCGACTTTGGACTCATTTGGCTCTTCCACAACCCAGTCACTCATGAACACGTCATGCAAGCCAAGGGACTTGACATCACTGGCACTGTCCGTTATTCGTCAATCAACAATCATCTTGGACTAACACAATCACGACGCGATGATCTGGAGTTGCTGGCATACGTTATTGTTTATCTAGTGAAGGGATGGCTACCCTGGCAAGGCATCGCTGTCCATCCCGGTCAAGTCCATCATGATGAAGTTTTGAGGTTAAAGCAGGCAACAATGGCCAAGACCCTCTGTAAGGGTCTGCCACAGCCATTTATCAAGTTTATTCAGCACATACAGTCCCTCAGCTTTGAAGACAAACCAGACTATCGGTACTTGCACTCCCTCCTTGCGCAGTGCATACAGGTGCTCAATCAAACACCACCAACAACACAGACCGAGCCCTTACTTGTCACTAGCCAATAGGGTTGTCATTCAGTTGCAGGTATGTGATCTCTGATAATTTGTTGGAAGTGAACTCAAAGGTACTATAGTTGCTGTTGTCACCATTTCCCAACATAGGCAGAGACCCAATGATGTGGGTACTCTTGCGCAATCTCAATGTATCGATCCCATCATTCCTATATATTGCCGACATCTCTCGCTCCTTTCTTATTGTCGTTTTGGGCTCTCCTCCACAGTATCATGCTTCCTTGCGGTCAGGTTGGTGAGCTCTGATTCTTTAGAGTCACGCACTGTATCTGAACTTCATCAGCGCTATATCAACACACTGGGACATGAGCACATCCCTGTTGTAGTACATGCTGTATGTGTGAGACAAATGTAGCCTGTATTGTAATAGAAAACATCATATCTGAAGAAACTGGATGCCCGGATGAATTTTATCATGACTTCTATGATAATGTTATTGTGGCTGTGAGGCTTGGAGCTCAAAGTCAAGCCGAGCCAATGTGAGCCGGTCGAGCCGGTCGAGCCATACAAGTAGCCATAAACCGGCCCAGCTACAAGTTAGCCAGGGCTCAGCTTTATTCGGTGTGAAAAAAATCAGCTAGGAACTGGCTCAGCTCTCGGCTAGCTCCAGCTACAGAGCCATCGCAACACTAGACTTCACATATGCATGGGTGGCCGAGCCCCAGTTTGTTTCATTGAAGGACAGCTTCAACATTGACAGTTTCCCAGACAGTTTGTTTAGTGATGACTTGATAATGGTGCTGGATTTGCCAGTCTTCACCGACTCAATGCTGATCGCACCATTCACCCATAGTGTCAATGCTTTTTCAACCTTTTATGATGTTAGTGGCAGATTCAGGGGAATGTTAGACAAACATACTGCTGCTGCTGCTAATGCAAGGGCCAAATATGGCAGGTTCTGATCCTTTCTTGGGTCACTTAGGGCACCAATAGTGCACGAGCCAGAAATGGCAGTGAAGTGCATTGCAAATGTCTGGACAATGAATGGACCTTCAAAAGGCCCTTTCCATTCCTATTGATTTGCCTGAAAGTTAGCTATATATCATCTACTATACATAACTTACCTTGCGATCAGATAACATAGTGTCATGATAGAAAAATTGAAACATGTCAAGGGCATCTTTGGTAAACTCACACCACCTTTTCTCAGTCTTGAACAGATCTGCTGAGTCAAAGAATGAGTTGATCACAGCAATGGTGCTTGATCCAATAGGGCTGCACCAGGTATCTGAGATTTTCTGTGAGGTCTGCAGGTCATGGGAATCAGAAGTGCTTATGCTATTCATGAAACTATGACACACCACTCAGAAGACCGAGTCATTGACCTCAATGTGATGGGGAACAGAACGACTGTAAATGGTATCCCAGATAGCCTGCAATGCAGGAACTAGGTCTTTGTCATTGGCATTCCATGGATCAGTCTAAGTGGCATAGTACCAGACCACAGTGGGAATAAAGTGGCATTGGAACCTTTGACCATCCTGCACACCATCAGGGAGGTCAGTGTTGCTAACATGACTCCTTTGTTTGCTTGCGGGTTCTCCAATCTTGACCTTAGATATACATGAGACTTGAAAAGAATATAACTATATGGAATATTGAAACATTACTGCTCCACATTTCTTGCCTTTCCTGGTGACTTCTGCTAGTTCATTACAATTGACATCTTTGATACTGACAATACCCTCGGGTGCACATGAGAAACTAAAAAAGGATATGAAATAAAAAGTTTGAAATGCACCTCACTTGTGAGTCATTTCTTGCCTTTGGGAGGGCTGTTGACAGCAAAGTTGCATTCTGGTCCCTGGGTTTCATCAGTGTCTGATATGCCCCCCATTTGGGCACTGAATAGTTCCATGGCTGCATCATTCATGGAGGTGGCAGATGTCTTTGATTGAGCTGATCTGGAGGTGGTGATGGACCCACCTAAGGGCCACCACAATGAAGTCATTGGTGGTGCATGTTTAACACTTGTCCTCCAGCTACTGATCAAGTTGGTCATTGAAGGAGCATCTTCATTCCTGCGGACATGACTGAAGTAGAACAAGGTGGTTTCATCTAAGGTCAGCAGTGAACTCGAGGACATAATAAAGCAAAAAGACGAACAATGTGAAAAAATCCCTATTCTTGTACAGTTTTAGCTTATCAGTTCCCATGGCTGGGTCCCTATCGGACTAACCTTTTCTACAATGTGGCATGCATCAGGGTGTGCATCATCAGATGGTTTTGCACCTCCCTTCTCCTTCCCATCACTGCCAATCAACTTGCGGGCCCTCTCAACCTCTTCACATCAAGGATTCCTTGCCTTCACCTTCTTCGGTGCCAGTGGTCTGGCATCCTCCTCGAGGTCGGTGTTATCCCTGCTGACCTGGGTGAAACCACCATCAATGGTATCAGAATCATCTTCTATACCTTCACAACCATCCAATGAGGCCCCTATATTTGTCTCCATGCGCTAAAGGTCCACATGCCTTCAAGGCAGAGGGCATTGAGGGCAAGGAGTTATATGCATTGTGTTCTCCTCCACCATCATCCTGTCCTCCAAGTCAGCTAGCTTCTGAACCTTGACTTTCCTCACTTCCTCAGCCTCAGCCACTCATGCTGCCTTAGCTTCCTTTTCTCTTTGGACTTCAGCTGTTGAGCAACATTTCCTTGCTGGAGCTGCTGCACTGACTTTAAAAGCTGGGTGTGCGGCATTGGTTGGCCTTGTAGTCATTGTCTTTTGAGAAGTAGGAGGAGGCATTGGATGTGAGTGGTTTTTCAAAGTGGTGGGAAGTGGCAAATGTGGCAGCTGACAGATGCGGACTAGTAAAGTTTGGACAAGTCAAAATTTCCACACCTTTCAAGCTGCCTTATGCCCTGCAACCAGGGTCTTCCTGTCCAATCTAGGGTCACTATTTCTCCTCATTTACCTTGTTCTGTCAATGGTTGTACCTGGTGGTTTCACAATTTGTCTGGACTTAGGAAGCATGACTGATCACAACATCAGTCTCAGGCTGCACCCCCTACCCTCCCCTCACCAGAATTTCTTGATCCTGGTCCACACTCTTCACCCAGATACCACAACCCAACATCAACACCACCTCCTTGCACTCCTTCTCCTATAGATACACGTTCCAGCAGCCCACATTCATTGTGTAGGTACCATATATTTCCAGAGCCTTTCAATGACTGTGGGCATCACTTGGATGATGAGGAGGATGAGCCAATCGACTCCGATGGAGATTTCGGCAATGAAGGTCCTCGCTCCAGCAGCCCACATTCATCATATAGGCACCATATGTTTCCAGAACCTTTTGATGACTGTGGGTATCACTTGGATGACAAGGAGGATGAGCTAATTGACTTTGATGGAGATCTCAATGGTGAAGGTATCCTATATTATGACGGAAATGACAATGAAAGTAATCCAGCACCTACAAGAAATTTTCATAATGTTCTGAATAGTGTGCAATCAAATCATCACTTCACATTTTTTTTCTAACAAGTCTTATAAACAGGTACACTATGCGGCTGAGATGGATATCCAATCCCCAACAGTTCACCTCCACCACCTCCAGACTATGATTCAAGTCCCAACAACTGGGCCCCATATGAAAATCACATGCAGTTTGAAACTGTGGATTTTCTATTCTCCTGGCAGCAAATGTCTGCTTCTAGCATTGATTTTCAACTCAAATTGTGGGCTGCTACACTGGTGGTCCATGGTGATGTTCCTCCCTTTGCATCACACAAAGACATGTATGAGAAAATCGACATGACACGTCTGGGTGATGCCCCATGGGAATCCTTTACCCTCAAGTATGAGGGCACCTGGCCAGATCATGATGTTCCTGATTGGATGATGGACCAGCACGAGGTCTGGTTTTGAGACCCTCTCACAGTCGTCCACAACATGTTGTCCAATCCTGACTTCAAGGATGAGTTTGACTATATACCCCTTCAAGAATATGATGGGCCTGACAACCATCAATTCCAAGACTTCATGTCAGGTAACTGGGCTTGGAAACAATGCATAGGTTCTGTTACTTGCTGTTAAAAATTGGTCTATAAAGGCTTTTAGGATTTAATTGCTGAAGATCCCAATACACCTGGCTCATTCTTCGTCCTGATCATTCTCGGCAGTGACAAGACTATGGTTTCAGTTGCCATGGGAAACAACAAGTACTATCCAGTATACTTATCTATTGGTAATATCCACAACAATGTGCAATGTGCTCACCGTGATGGTGTCGCTGTTATTGCCTTTCTCACGCTCCCTAAAAGTGAGTTTTTGTGAGACATTCTAGTCTTCAATATCTGTCTAACATGACTCTATAGCTACGAAACAACACTCAAAGAGTTCTCTTTTTTGAAATTTCTAAAGACAGCTCTTCCATTCGTCATTGTCATGCATCTTACAGTCATTGAAACCAGGAATGAAAACACCTGATGTCATTCATTGTTGTGATGGACACTTCAGGTGAGCTGTATATGGTATAGGCCCATATATTGCAGACTACCCAGAGCAAGCACTTCTTTGTCTCATTGTGCAGGGCTGGTGCCCTAAGTTTGTCTTCATTTCTCACTTTTTCCCTCTTGCTTATGTCTAACTAGGTGCACAGCAAGACACAATGATCTAGACACCTTCTCTGTGCACACTCTGCTACATAATTGTGAGCATACTGAAAGGCTGGTGGAAACACTCAAGTTGGGTGATTTATGGGAAGACTATGGCCTTGTTGGTGACATTGTGGTACATTTTTTTCCATATATATTTTTGTCTCAGATCCTAGTACCACTGGACTATGCCATCTCCTTATTCCAGCTTGGCTGATACTAGTGTTGCGGTGGCTCAGGAGCCATAGCTGAGCCATAGCCAAGCCACTATTAGCCGCACCGGTCAGTGTGTTAGCCAAGCTGTGCCGTGCAACCCATTTCACCAAGCTGCGCTGAGCCTAGCTGGTTGAAAAGCCAGCTTTCTTTGACTAAAGTCCCAGCTCTGGCTCGAAGTCAGCTCGAAGCTGGTCCCAAGATGACTCAACATTTCACTGCAACAACTCGTTCCGCCAATCAACTCTACAAACGCCTCAAGCTTATCCCCTCCACTTTCCTCCATTCTACCTCCTCTTCATTGCAATCGTTCGAATCCCAATGACCACCACATGTACGAGCATCCCAATCGGACTCACACCCTATTTTCTCCAACTCCAATCTATATCAAAAAAGCATCATTTCTTTGCCTCATCTATTTGCTCATCACCTCCAGCTCCAAAGTACTTGGCATTTCTTCATTCATGTACTCCTGTAAACTAGAAAACCCCTAAGACTCTTTTATGTATTTAAATGTGCTCTTTATGCCTCGAAATATTATTGACTTTCAGTTCCTTTCTCTCTCTGTGTGCCCACGTTGCCCTTGTCAATCCTCAGTTCAACTTCATAGTCTCCAACTCTCTTCTTGTGTGCTCTTGTTTCCCTTCGCTTTGCATTCTCAAATAAACAGGAACACATACATACAACAACTGATCATTGACTGTCCATCTGTGTAGTACTACACTGTACTCTTTTAACCATGAAAAGATACACTGAGCTGCTAAACAAATGCATGGAGGCAACAACTACAGGAAACATGAAAATCGGAGAAACACATGGCATGTGGGATACCAGCTAAAAAATGCAAATAAGCTAAGCTCGCCTCATCAATCAGAAAGCAATCTCAGTATCTATTTCCTGAGCCTTCTCGCAGTGGGAGTATAGAACTTGTGCTGACCCAAATGAGGCATTGTGTGAGTTGCAGAGTGAAGGCTGGGTGATTAGACCATAATTGTTAGTACTGATCATGAATTATTCAAGAACCTGCTCACATCCGATCACTGGGGGCACTGGCAGGTGTGGTAGAGCCCACAGAGGAGCAAGCGGAGTCTCCAGAGCATTGCAATTGGATAGGCTGGTCAGCATCAATTTCCGAGCAATGCAAGAGGATCGAATGAAGGTGCCGGTAGTCAGGCTTCTCGCTGAAGCCAAGGGAATGTATATGATTGATAAAATTGCAGAATGGAGTGGGTAAGCCTTCACAAAGCTCCTCTGTTGTGATCAACAATTTCATGTTGAGTACTGCCTCTCAATCACCACAGGTGAGAGTACTGGTCCAAGGCAAGTCGCTGTGTACCAAAAAAATAATCATATATGTGAGTGACTCCAGGTCATCACAACGCGACTGGGCATATCCTTGCTGGCCATTAGCGGATGTAAATGGAAGAGTGCCAACAACTGAATGGTTTTTGGAGTATGGGATGTGTAGGCATGTTGTGGGATTTTGGAACAGCCGTGCAAGGCCAAAGTCAATAAGGAAAACAGTAGTGGAAGGGTTATCAGCTTTAACCATAAAGTTTCCAGGCTTGATGTTGCGATGGATGTAATGTCGAATATGCAGGGACTCCACAGCTGAGAGCTGTGCTATGTGAGTGAGAATCGAGTGCTCTCAAAAATGCAGCGGACATACCATTTGGGAGGCATACAGGAATGTCCTCTTGTGACCAAATTGTTGTTTCCTAATCAAATCACCAAGTGATGTCCCAAGATGATCCAGGACGATGACCTCGGAATGGCCCTCTTTGCCATACCAAAGGACTGAAGAGATACCTGTGCTGCCAGCAACCACCTCATACATGTTGTATTCATGCATAAGCCTGGAAGATGAGCAGTTTGTATGCCCTATCTTCAGAGCAACAGCAGCTTCTGTCTTGATATCTTTTCCTAGATAGACACTCCCTATAGAAATCAGAAAGGTATGTCAACCTTGAGTCAGGTCTGGTGCACCAGAACCACCAGAGCCAAGTAATTGTCCTACTCTGTACCACCCACCAACATGTACAAAGTCTGGTTAACATGGAGTGTTTTGTTTCTTTGAGCCTCGCTGTGAATTTTTAGGGCGCATGTTCATTGTCCAATTGCTAATGAACAAAGGGCAAGGTGCTCAGGCGGATTTGGGGTATACTATGTTGATGTATTGTCGTTAAAACTCCATACTCCGACATTTATATAAGCTCCATGCAGTGATCAGGCCCAGGACACGGCCTTTGCACTTGGGCCATAGGCAGAGTTGAATGACAATGAATGAATGCATGGCACATGATGAGATGCATGGCCATAACTGCTAGCTACTGTAACCCTCCACAAGTATTCTAGTTGCGCTTCAACAAGTCGAAGATATGGAATTGGGACATGGCCTCTTCTTGCCACTAATGCAACATGGTGATGGTATATACAGGACAGATAAAGATTGAGCAGAAGTGGCAGAGGAGATGGTTGAGAATGAAATGGTGACTGGGAAAACAAGATTGCAATAATATCTATTCGGGAGGGGTGTCAATACTTGCAGTCTCGCAATCATAGTTACCAAACTCCTTCAAGATTTTGTCCAGCGCATTATCGGCATCATCCGCAAATAGGGAGTCAAGGTTGCAAGTTGGTGTCGGTGCCTCATTCATGGCCACTTCTGATGTTATATGCCCTTCCATAAAGTTGAGGCGTTCGGTCTTGAGCGAGAACTTCAGCAACTGAATAGCCTCCATGAGCACTGGGCTGATCCGGTTTTGTTTTGCGGTGTCCATCTCCTTTGCTGAGGAGAACACATGCTACACAAGGCACAGAAGTTGCCTGGATTGGAAGATAGTCCATGGCCATCGCAAATAGTGTCAGGAACTCCATCTCATTAGCCTTGGACAGAATGTGAGTTATGACACCATTCAATCACAGAAGCCATACCTCCCAGAATCACAAGATATCGGTCTTCTCATCTGACAGGTCAGCCAAAGTGTACTTCTGGAATTCAGCTTCAACAGTAAACTCTCAAGAGGGCTTCTTCCTTTTGTATACAGAGTTTTTAATAGCAAACTGCATTGCATGTACCATATTTCCAGCAGCTTGAGCAGGTTTGACATGAGATGTAGATGAAGTTGCTGTAGCAGTGGATGATTTCCGGCCACGGTACTGGTGCATCTGGCAAGAGGTGGATGAGATGAGACATGTCACAATCAATTGTACAGAGTACTTACAAGATTCAAAATGATATCCTTTGAACGCTTGACGTACTTGGATTCCCACTTGCTTTCGATCCATGAGAAGCGAATGATAGGATTGAGGACTGTACATATGAGTTGGCAGATTAGAGTAATATATCGATGATCTGTTGACAAACTTACACATGGCAACAACATATGATTCTGTATCATCCATGCGAATGTAATACTTGGTAGCCCAGTCCAGACCGATTTTTATCCAGGGCTGGAGGCACTCATGCTCTTCTGCAATTGTTTCCCACTCTGACATAAGCATCTCAAAGTTGATGATCACACGCAATAAGACTGGGGTCCACTTGGAAGACATGCTTTGCTGGAATATGTGAGGGACCTGTTGTCGCAATAAGTGCCAGTCAGTGGTAAAGTAGCTAACCCACCTTCAAGACCGTTTCTAAACCATCCAGAATCTCCCAGTCCAACTCAGTCAACTTGCATTGCATGTAGTCGATCATTTCGGTGTCAAAATACCGATCAATGGCCTACATAAATACTGTCAGCTAGTCTCTACAGTCTAGCCACCGAAACAGACGAACTGGCTGCAGTTCCCTTAGATGCCGCAGCATTAAGTACACCAAATCCCACCTGGTTTTCACATCTCTCAGAGGTTGTACCGCTTGGACTGTGGTCGGTACGCGTTTTCCATTCTTGTCCTTTCTAGTGAACCAATTACATTTGTTTCCATTGCAGATGAAAGCACAGAAGCCTTCTCTATGTTGATCGGAAGAGCGCAGCAGGCGAATAACTCTTCAAGCGTGTTGGAGGGGATTGCATCTGATGCCTTCAAACCATCTTTTGAGTTCAGGGTTTCCCCTGTCAATGTAGCAGTCAGCAAGTTCCAGCTCATTGATGTCATCATCGGCATCATCATCACCGTCATCTGGTTCATCTTGCAAGTCGTTGCAGGTTGTCAAATCATGTGAAACGTCAAGCAAGGAGACGTATGATTTAGAAGATGTCACGGATGAGATAATGTGAGAAGAATAGATGTTAATGATGTGTGCATAACACCAGACACGATGGTTCAAGTTGTCGAAATCAATCATAATGTGTGTTTCACATTCCGCGAGCAAAGACTCCAGCTCTCGCATAGCCACCGCATTGTTCTCGGCATTGTCGAGTGTAAAGTGGCCAATCTAAAGAAAGATTAAGGGACGCCCACATGATATATGGAAGACTTACCTTCAGAGTAACATCAGCATGATCAAGGAGGTATACAATTGTTCTCGCTATATTGTGGCCTGAATGTTTTTTCTTGAGACAGTGAAAGCCAATAAGCCCAGACCTAAGCATAAGGCATTTACTTGACTCGTCAAGGGCGATCCAGTGTACAGTCAGGGCTAAATATGCTGCCAGGTTTGCATTTGACCAAATGTCTGTAGTGAAACTAATTTTCCCGCAAGATTGCTATGATAGAAGTTAGCTGGTAGTGGTGAGAAAACTGCTCAGCCATACACAAAGGTCGCTTTTCAACACCTCGAAGGATTTCTTCCAATGGCCAACTATCACTTCCCTCATCTTGTCACGGCGAGGAATGTCGGTGTCAACAAGTGTCTTGCAGAGGACCATACATAGCTGTCGGAACTCGGGGCATTTGACAACGTGAATCGACTATGGAGACATGAGAGTGAGAATGGACACAAGTTCACTGAGAGATACCTGATCATCCACAACAACGAAGTAGACAAGGTGGTCTAAAAAGTTATCTGGAGAGTATCGCAGGACCCTGCCATTGCATGATTTGCAAGCATTCTTGTTTATAGAATCATCACCGCAATGAGTCGAAAGCTTATAATTCCAATTATTGTCGATGACAGCCTGATCATACTCTGCAGCATGTTGAGTGTACATATGCTTTCAGAGATTTGTGTTCCCAGTTTTCTGCCCATAGAAGTAATTGGGTACCTTTTTCTTCTGAATCTTACCCTTATCAGAACCATGAACTGTGCTGCTTGGTTGTTAGAAAGGCAGAGCAATTAGAAAGTGTACTGCACTCACAGACATAGCTTACAAACTCTCTGCACCTTTGTGTCATCACCTGTAGCATCAGATAACTCAAGTTCAGTGAAGAAATGCACAAGATCAAAAGCTTTAGTTGTGTTGATTTGAGCCCATGTAGCATACATAGCCGTAGTTGCCGATAGAACCCGCATGCAAAATAGCCATATATATCAG